>JANRGW010031199.1:27493-46428 GCA_024733675.1 Psilopsiagon aymara
CCCAACAGCTTTCCCCCACCCCCCAAAAAAACCCAAAAAAACACACCACACACACACACCCTCTCTATTTATCTGCCTTTTGGTAATGCTTAGAAAGCTCTTCTTACATGCTGAGGTGGCGTTGTTTGTCATTCATACCGTAAACTGAAAATGGCTGATTAGGTGCATCTTACATATTTCTAGTTTAAAGCTCCAATATTAGCAGAAGAACATGAATTGATTAAAGTGGTTAAACAAAGCAAATGCCGTCTTTCAACTGAGTATCAGAAAGGTTGCTTTTGCAGGCTATGGCTTGGAAGAATTGCCATTTAACTTCTATGGGATACTTCAGATCCAGATTTTCTTTCATTACTTTAGCTTCCATGGTGTTGACTTGATCCCTTTCCTGAAGAAGAAAGATGTCTACACATTTAAGCCTAATGCCCACAAAGTCTTTTGTTAGAACACTCTTACAAATGAGACTGATTTTTCTGTGTGTGTGTATGTAAACTTAAAATCAGAGCTGAGCAGCAAATCCCCTGGAGCAGCTGTGGAGCTCTTGATAGACACTTCCCACAGCTGAAAGAGGCTGGACTAAAGGGTAGGTCCCGTGTTTCCATCATGCCGTACCTGTCAGCTTTCCAGAGAAATGTGTAGCCCTAGCCCTGCTTCATTAGGTGAGGTTTTCTGAATGTAGATGATGATGATGTAATGCAAAATCTTCACTTAGAACTTTAGTTCATATGAGTAATAAAAGCATTTGTTCATTGACATTAAAATGCATATAGGACCTTTGTTTAGTGTAAACTGCACAACATAGATACTATGCAGGTAACACATATCAGTCAACAATAGTTCTGTATCCCTGTGTGTGAAACTTAAGTTACTCTGAATTTTCTCTTTACATAACTGAGGTAGGCAAAAGATGGTGATCTTTGTACATCTAGCACTGGCAGATCATCAGCTACATCTGTCTTCCAGTGTGTTCTTGGACTTGCTGTTCGTACGCAACCAGCTTCCTCAGCTGAGCCTCTGCAGTCTGGGGTAGAGGGGAGAAGGTCCTGTTCCTCTCTGAGGCAGCAGAAACAAGGTTTAGAAGTTCTCTTTTGTCCTCTCATTTTGAGACTTCCCTTTACTGCTGAGGCTGAGGGAGATCTTCTGAAGAGAGAAATACACTGCAGTGTACTTGTACAGTCCTTTTCCTTTGCTTGTCCTTCTCAAGGAGAAGGTTGAGATTTTGAAAATGGCCTAAAATTTGTTTATTGCTGTGATACTTTGTTGGTATCAAAGTTAGGCTTTTGTCACCAAGAAGTAAGGAGTAAGGGACAGAGTTTTTAGTGCAGAGGCAGTGGGAAAACTTTTAACTATTGTATTCATTTGCTTCTGTCCCAGTTTCTAATTTTACATAAATGTATATCAAACTTTCCTGAAAACATGTGGGCTGAAGTTTGTGCTTACAGAGAGCACAGCATGAAGATAATGCTGATAAGCAAATAACTGGTTATTTTACTAGCTGTATTATAATTTTTAGACAACCACTTTCAGTATTATATAGGCAAAGTGACTGAATTATTTTGATCATTTGCTATCTGGGTTTGCAGATTGAAATCAGTTAATCTTGTTCTCAGCTAATAGATTCTTCTGAAGACTTTACCCTTAGGATTCCCAGGCCATGGAGGTGATGCACTTCAGTTTCCCCTTTTGGAAAACCTTGGCCTATATATTTAAATGGTGCGTGATGGTACTGTATTGCATGAGGGAAAATGCAGTATGAAATAACCATTGCATACTTAATTTTTACTTGTGAGAGGAAGATGCTGAGTTGGAGAGGTTGGGTTTAAGTTTAATGCACTCCCACTCAAGACAGGTATCTTAATCTTTTTACAGCTTTCGTGCCCAGCCATCCTTTCAGCTATGGATGTTCTGGGTGCTTGATGGCATCAAACATACACCCAGGCCTGCCAGATGTAACAGGAACCACAGTGCCATTCAGGAGTGGCATTCAGCTGCAGGAAGTGTGAGATATCCGAAGGTGCCTAACCAGCATTAAGTTATCTCTGTTTAGGCAACTGAATCTTGTCCCTGTGTGTTAACCATGAGGCGCGTTTTTTGGCCATAGTAAAATGTTCACTGGTACCCTGTCTACATAGAAGTTTTTCCACAACTGCAAATTGTGTCAACCAAAGGACGGTTTGATTATCTTATCTATGCGATATGTAGTTTTCACATGGTAGTTTAATTGCATATGTATTTTAACAAACTAACAACTGAGCTGCATTAACTTCTTCTCAGATTGTGTGTTGCTGAGCTTGGTAGGCCCAATTTTTCTTGGTACCTTGGTACAGAAATTCATCTTCCAGTGGCACTGGCTGTCTAGTCTCTTAGGTTATTTTGAGAAGTCACTTCAAGGAATAGATAAAAGTATTTTTCTAACAAGTAATGATCATGTGGATAGGAGCTTGTCACTGGCAGCTTTGAGTATAACTTGTCGTTGCCTCTTTTGACCTCTGGCTGCTGAGTGCATGACTTTTGCTCAGCCAAACACCTGTGTGTCTGGCACTTGCCATACCTCATAGAGTACCCTGACATTGGAAGCCCTACAGACAAAAGATGTTTTGAAAGGTGTTACAGCTTCCAACACTTTTTTTTCCTTCAAAGACTTTGAAGCATTGGTATAATTTATCATGGGCTCGTGGAAAAAAAACCCTAACAAACCAACCAAAACAACAGCCCAAACATTTGGGAACTGTTTTCATTCACTTTGTGTCAACACCAACATATATGTAAGGAACAAATTCAGGACTGAGGAGAGGCTGGGTTACTGAGAAATGCTTTGGGACAAATTATTTCCATGATTAGGAAATTAGTAGAGCTTACAAAAAAAGAAAGAATGAAAAAGGGGATTAGGTTAGTGGCAAAACCACACTGCCAGGCTAATAAATCACTAATATTATATAGGTTGGAAATTCTTATCTCTAAGCTGTGAACTGAGCACTGTTTTTCTCCTGTGATATGATAGAAGAAAATAATTTGCTAACTCTCTAAATTTACCACCCAGATCTGTGTTTTAGTTTTGTTCTTCTTGCTTTTAGTCAGTATGCTTTTACATGGGAAGTACATTGATGTGTACACGTTCCAGTTGTGTAAAAACCTGTGTGTGTATTCAGCAGACATTATTGTAGACCTCATCTCTAATGTTTCTTATCATTGATGTGTGTGTTTTCTGTAGCTTTCAAATCTCTGGGCTCCATGTTGATTTGGATATTGCATTAGAGCACACCCTAAGTCTTGCAACTATTTTTAGTAGTTGGTGTTTAGGAGTGTATATCTCAACTCTTTTCAAGACAGTCACTTCATGATCTAGTTTGGGGGATAGGAAGGTAACAGAGAAAATTGAACATGTTCTTATCAGATGTGTTACCGCTTTCTACTAACTCTTCTAGCCTAGAAAAGGATTGATTTTTGTTCAGGAAGTGTTGGGTTTTGTTTGTTTGGTTTGGTTTTTGTTTTGTTTTTTTTTCATCCAGAAATAAAACCACAGCTATCAGCAAGCCAAATATAAAACTGGTGATAAAAAGAATCGTTCATGCATGGTATGAAAGAGAAGTAGATAAACCTTAAGTAATGTACTTTATCTTCTTTCAACTAAGAGTGGTAGGTTAAACGCAGTCAGCAAGCAGAACTAAACCTATATACACCAGGACTGCAGCTGTCATCCTGACTGATCTGAGCTTTCACGTCACTTCTGATAATTGGGAAGAGATTTTTAAAAGAAAGTTTCTTGAAAGAAAAAGAACCCCAAACATTTCTCCTGTTTTTTTGCAACTGTTCAAAAGGAAAAAAGTCAGAAGCAGCAGCATGATTTCAGTCTTTTCACCATATGATGTACCATAAAGCTGATGAAGCACAGAGATCACAGAAAGGAGAGCATCAGATCTGCATGACAACAAAATGGAAGAAAAGAGCAAATTCTAATTGCACATCTTCTTCACAGACTTTCTCACTAAGCATTTACATTTCTTGGAATTTATGTCCACTCAGATACCAGCTTAGACATGTCTGAAAAGGAGTAGAAAAAAAAGTGAAGATTTATACAAACTATAAATCCCTTTGCTCAGCAATGCAGAAAAAAATGTATGGATTGTAATGCATTCGCCATTTCTGTTTTGTACAGTTTTAATGTACTTGAAGTTTAAGTATATATAAAACTTATGTTCTGGATGAAAGGATTATAATAGTCTGTATTAGGCAAGAGAACTGCCTGATCCTCCCTCCACCTTTAAAATTGTGGCTTGAATTCCAGCCTGATGGAAAGCAATAGGCAAGAATGTCCATTTCTTTCAGAGAGGCACAGATTTAATTCCTGAAATGATTTCTCATACTTACGGGAAGAAAAATACTGTTTCTAAAATGTGGTCTAGCAAACTACTTGTTCACTGTCAGGAGTGAAAAGTGGTTTTATCCATTTGAAACCATGGAGATTGTTTAGAGTAATAACAGTACGGTTATTTCACTGGAATTTAGTAGCTGGAACAAGCCCTTCCCAGCTGTTTTAAAATTAATTGCGGTATGATTATGGGTTGCACATGACCAGCTGATAGCATGAGCAGTAACTTCTTGTATCAGGCTTGCAAAGGAGGCCGTATAGCTGCCCACTGAGTACTGAATGCGCACCAAGTGTCCTGTTTCTGTGTTGTCTCAGGGAGATGTAGTTACACTTGCCATAGCTGGAGATGCTGTTAGCTGTTTTTTCTGTGCCTATGTGAGTGTGCATTTTAAATCATGGAACCATAGAATGGTTTCGATTGGGAAAGCCCTTAAAGCTCACCTAGTTCCAACCCCCTGCCTTGGCCAGGGACACCTTCCACCAGACCAGGTTGCTCCAAGCCCTGTCCAACCTGGCCTCAAACACTGCCAGGGATGGGGCAGCCACAGCCAGTGCCTCACCACCCTCATAGTGAAGAATTTCTTTCTAATGGCTGATCCAAATCTACCTTCTTCCAATTTGAAGCCATAGTGAAGAATTTCTTTCTAATGGCTGATCCAAATCTACCTTCTTCCAATTTGAAGCCATTCCCCCTTGTCCTGTCCCTACATGCCTCTGTAAAAAGTCCCTCTCCAGATTTCTTGTAGGCTTCCTTTAGGCACTGGAACCTGCTCTAAGGTCTCCCCAGAGCCTTCTCTTCTCCAGGCTGAATAAGCCCAACTTTCTCAGCATCTCTGCACAGGAGAGGTGCTCCAGCCCTCTGATGATACTTGGTCTCTTCTGGACTTGCTCCAACAGGTTCATGTCCTTCTTGTGTTGTGGGCCCCAGAGCTGAACACAGGTACTGCAGGTAGTATTTCAGGAGAGCTGGGAAGAAGTGGAGAATCTCTCCACCTCTGGAGAGCACTCCCTAAATCTGCTGGTCACATTCCTTTTGATGCAGCCCAGCACTGCCAGCTCATGTTGAGCTTCTCCTTAACCAGCATCCCCAGATCCTTCTCAAGGTGTGGTCAGTCTATCTATGTCCATGTGATGTTATCTGTATGTGCGGTTTTTTTTGCTTTTAGAAAGCTATGAAATACACAAAGGAGCTACTCTTTCAGGCAAGCAAGCACAGAAATAATTGTGTAGCATGACACAATGCCTAATAAAAAAATCACTGTGCTTTATTACTACAGTGTCATTACAATGTAATGGTGTATCGGATGAAACCAGAATGTGTTATTGCAGAGGCCTATAACCATAGCTAAACAGGATAGTGAGATACATAGATGTCTTGCTCCTTACAGTGTTCCTAGAATTAGCTGGTACCTTGTGCCAGCCTAAATGTACAAACTTTTGATTATTATATCCAGCAGTGATTATAATATCTTAATATATGTTTCCAGGTCCCAGCTCCAGCATCAGGAGAAGAGAAAGTAGCACAGTTCCTCATCCCTTAAATCCAAATAATGGTAGTGGCCTTCTCCCCCCCCCCCCTTTTGTTTGGTTTTTATGGTTTGGTTTGTTTTTTTGGTTTTTCTTTTTACTTTTGTTTGGGGCCTCTGCTGAGGAGGCTGCTTTGTGAGGTGTTAGCCATGACTCATTCTCTCTCCACCCTAGACACAGGTTCACGCCACCTCCTTCACAAGCTTTTGGAATCTCAACATTGTTTTAAATGTTTTCTCACTTTGGCACTTTCTCACTGTGGCACTTCATCCATAGCACAATTACTCAAGCTGTATCGAAGTATGAAGGAACACAGAGCAGAGGTGTGCTTTAGAAAGCTGGAAACAGGTCCTTCAGAATGGTTCTACTGAAAAAAAAGATGGTTTTAAGTAACTTTCTGGTGGTTTTATTTACCTCAGAACATGCAAGTAGGAGGAACTTTTAGGATCCCTGTGGCTATCCATTGTCATACTGTCCCCTTTAAAAATCACTCCCTGATGAAGGAGTTGTCTTTTACCTTGCTGGAACACACAGTGTGGCATACCTGCTCTACACAATAAGCTAGCCAAGTGAAAGGTAGCGGCTTGCTGGCATGCTTCTGTGTTTCTTCTGCTACACAGAGCTGGGAGAGACCTCATGAAAGTTGCTGGTCTCCTGCTGTGTATGGAGAGCTCAGACTGGCCCCAGAGGAGCCAGCTGATTTCTTCTACCAAGTGTCCAGTGAGGAGATCCCGAAATCCACAGGCAGACTGTCCCATTGATCAGATAGGAAGCTCTATGTAATGTACGTCTTGATTGTTCCTTAGTCTAGTTAAAGGACTTTTCTGTCCTTACCCCTTGTGACTATGGTGGGTTGGCTGCTGCTCCCCCACCGCCAGAACAGGGGAGAAAACAGGAGGAACACGAGTAAGAAAACTCATGGGTTGAAACACCAGCAGGGAAATCACTCACCAAGGACTGTTGCATGCTGAGCAGACTCAGCTTGGGGAATTTAATTTATAGCCGGTTAACATAAATATTAAATTACTGATTCAGGTTTTGGGAAACAAGACAAGGCAAGGCAAACATTAAAATACTTAAGGGGGTGAAAAACATCTTTTCCCAGGCTCGCTGTGCTGCAATCACCCTTCCCTCCCCACTTCCTCATCACAGTCTCTCACTCCAGACACCTCTCCTCCACCTTGTCATGGCTGCAGGTGACGCTCAGTCCCTTCAGAGGGGTGCTGAGTGGTGCACAGTTGGGGTTGGGATGTCATAGTTTTTCTCTGCTGCTCCCTCTTTTTTGCACTTTTCCTGTTCTCCACAGGCTGCAAGTCTCTCTGGGGGTGTACCTGCTCCTCCTGTAGCCTTGGTGTTCCTCATTCCCTTCTCTGTTGGTAGAACCAGCTAGAACTAGGCGTAGCTGGCATGGGACAGCCCCTCTTCTCACAGAGACTGCTCTGCAGCCTCCTGCTACCAGAACTTTTCCACAGACACACAATGGTTGATCACTGCCCTCTATTTTAATTACCTTCTGTATCTTGAAGATTGGTTTGTTCCTCCACAGACGCTCTTTTTTCTCCTTATTAACTAAATGCACTTCCTTCAGCCTTTACCCATAGGTCTCGTTTTACTTACTTTTGGATTCTTTCCAGTTCATCTCTGTCTTTTGTAACATGTCGTGCCGAAACTGGCTGTAGAAGTTGGCTGAGGACTCATCTGCCTTTAGAAAATGACATAATTGTGTCTCTTGTCTTACCTCAGACAGTTATTGCACAGCAGGCGCACCTCTTTTGTTTTGCTTATGTCTGATCAGATTCTACTTAACTGCCTCTCCACAGCATTTTTAATATGCAGTTAATTTTTCCTTCAGAAGCACAGTACTAAGCAAATTCTTAGTTTTGTCATGTTGATTTTGGACAGCCTCTCTAGTTTGCCTCATCTGTCTTGCAGAGTGCCTGCCATAGCCTTGGGCTTGCAGACCCCTCTCTCATTGTTTGGATGGGATCTCACAGAACTCCTGAAGCACGGATCTACTGTCTCTTCCCCTACTGCCATGCATACCAGTGCTTAGTACTCATCTGCTGGCATTTCCTAAACACATTGCGCTCTTCCATGTGGGTATTTCAGGCCTCCGTTTTCCCTCACAGAGTCTTCATGGTGCCTGTTATACCCTGTACTTTTGGTTGGGCTATGAGGATACTCTCTACTTACATTTTTCTTTACTTCTGAGTCTGTTTGCAGGTGCTAAAAATGTTGGGCAGATTCAGCATCCCACACTGCTTTGCAAGTGAAGGCAGTGTTTGGGGAAGGCTGGGACTGACTCCCAGCTGCCTTTAAAAACCACAGAGCAGCTGTGGAGTGTTCCGCTGTGCTCCATTGATGGTCATAGAAAAGCAAAAAAGCAAAATCATACAATAAGGAAGTTTCATATGTGTTTCAGCCATGGGAACAAAGAAGTATTTTCTTGTCGAGGAATCAAACTGGCAGTAGACTGGTTTTTGGAAAGAGGCCACAAGGATGTTACTGTGTTTGTGCCAGCATGGAGGAAAGAACAGTCAAGACCTGATGCTCTTATCACAGGTAAGCTCTGTTCCACCTTAGTATTCTGAGTCCATCTTTCAGAGCTGCTTGAGATCTCCAGATTTCACACAGAGAAGGAGAAAATGTATTTAGATAGGTGGTTGACAGACTGCGTAGGATAAGAAGGAACTACATAAAATGTTAAATATGCTTATTTAGCAGGGTTAGAAAGAAAACTCTTTGGATTTGATAAGACCTTATATATAAATGTGTAAACCATTCCAGGAAAGATACATTCTGAAGTATTACTGGAGGTAAAAAAGAACAAAAGAAAAAAAAAATCCAAAACATTTATTTGCTGTTGGTTATGAGATGACATTGGAACTCTTTTAGGGGATGCTGTTAATATTTGTGAAGAACCAGAGTTCTTGTACAGAATGCAGATTTTTTTAGTCCATGTGGGTATTACCAGAGACACCTTCTTAGGAGTACGGATCTCTGTGGGGGCAAAATAATTCCATTAACTTGAGCTACTGGAGTTACTGCAAAAGATATTTCTTGCAGGGTACCACAAAGAGAAGGAAGAGGTCTGTCTTTACCAAGGAGCTTGGTAACGGCAAATCCTTGGCTGTACTTGGGTGTAGCCCTCCTATTTGCTGAAACATTCCTTAGTGTTTAAAAGCACCCCTTCAGTGAGAGAAGTTTTTCACAGGCATTTTGATAAATAGTGTTTCTTTTGAACCGCAGCAGCATGAACAAGGTCCCCTGTGTCGTAGAGAAATGGTGTGGAACAGGAGGTTTTCATTTCTTTGCGGGGTTTTTTTGAAAGTATTGCCAGTTGACTGCAGACTGTAACTTCACATACCATATATCAGATATCATCTGCTGAAATATAACCACTCAAAGCATAGAATCATAGAATCAACTGAGTTGGAAAAGACCTTTAAGATCATATTTAGTCCTAACTGCTTGGATTTTCTTCCTTGAATCTGATGTCTGTGGTGATTAAATTTCTTTTCAATTTTCAATTCTTATTTCTTGTAGATCAAGAAATCTTGCGTAAATTAGAAAAGGAGAAGATTCTTGTGTTCACACCATCCCGCCGAGTGCAAGGAAGAAGGGTAGTATGCTATGATGACCGATTTATAGTGAAGTTGGCCTTTGAGTCAGATGGCATCATTGTTTCCAATGATAACTACAGGGATCTCGCTAATGAAAAACCTGAATGGAAGAAGTTCATAGATGAACGCTTGCTGATGTATTCATTTGTTAATGACAAGTAAGTCATTCTATCTTTATATGTGCCACTACAATAGCTGAGGAAAGGACAGTTTCAAAGACTTGTATGGATTTCCCGTGTTATACCAAAATCATTAGGTACATGCAGGAAAACAGGAGAAATAGTGGATCATAGATTGGATCTTCTGATGAAAAGTACTCAAACTTTGGTTTTTGATTTGGTCTTTTTATAACAATACATTTTTTATGCTATTTTTAGCTCTTTTGGTATATGCCAATGTATATTTAATGCATGCTATGGTATGATATTCCAGTTCTTTTGATACACTGAGCCAGCATTTCTGAGTGCTTGTGGTTAGACTCCTACATCCTAGAGTCATGGAAAACCCCCTGTTGGAATGACCCTCAGGAGGTCTTTACTTCAACTGTCTGCTTAGATCATCTATGCTGTCTTCCTACCCTGGCATACAGATCAACTGCAGTTACCACTGCACTCTTCCAAGCAGACACTTGGATTTGAGTGCTTAGGTGCTGGAGCAAGAGCCCTGGACAGTCAGCAGTTTCGCAGAGTTAGTTGTGGGGTTTCAAACCTGTATTGCTTCCCTCACTTTGATTTAGGAATAGATTGTGTGCAGCCTGCTATTTTGCCACAGGGCAGTCAGCTGAACTAGACTAAAGGTGTCTGAAGCAGACTAGGGGTGTCTGGTTCTGTAACTCACCTCTCAGGTAGTATCTGCGGCAGAAAGGTGGCATTTCAAAACACCTTTCAAAATAACCCAAACTTAAAAATGTGAGCATGGCAGGTTATTGTGTAGGACATAGTCATGAGGTTCTTGATCATTGCATGAGGAGTATGGAAAGGCTTGTTTGCTTCCGTAATACTTCTTTGGTTTTGCTTTATAGATTTATGCCTCCTGATGATCCTCTTGGCCGCCATGGGCCAAGTCTGGACAATTTTCTTAGGAAGAAGCCTATTGTGCCAGAACATAAGAAGCAACCATGTCCATATGGTAATTTGATTTAACTTGTCAGTTTTGTGCACTGCCAGGACTGGGGACAAGGTCCTGCTTTATGTTAACACTGCCAAAAATAAAAGCTTTTGAGGTTTTTATGTTGCTGTCTTAGCCTGGTCGAAATGGTTGAAATGCTGAGCTGATGGTGGGAACTGAGGTGATTCTTTTTCATATGCTAGTTAAAGCACATTTCTACTTACTAGTTGAACTAACGGAGCAATTTTATTAATCATTCTTAGGAGTAGATCCAAAGCAGCGCCTAAGTTCTGCAGGCTCAAGAAAGCCCTTTTGTAGTGTGATTTGATCATAAGACATGTAATTTTCTTCCAAAAAATTGACTGATCTGTCTGAAGTTTAGCTGCTGAGCATCCCCACAGGCACACCACCTTTTTGACTGAGCTTAAGACCTGCTGGTCTTATGACTCTTGGGACTTTCCTGCTAAGTTTTCTGCCTGTGTATCTATCTCCTTGGCCCAATACAGCAGGTGTGTGCAGACACACTGACAGTGTCATGTTCAGCTCAAAACTTGGCTGGTTGTGTTGGCCTGCATTCCCAGAGCACTAGCTGCAATACACTGCCATTGCCTCTTTTTCCCACAATACAAAAAGAAGATCTTAGATCTCACCCTGTGTTGCACAAAGCCGTTTGCAAGATCTTTCAGTCTTCAGTAAAACTGTAAATTAGGGACATTTCTTCTCTTTGACTATTAGCAGATTTTGGTTGATTATGTTTTTTTATCTGTTTATGTTTGTATGAATAGGGAAGAAATGTACCTATGGACACAAATGCAAATACTATCATCCAGAAAGAGGAAATCAGCCTCAGCGATCTGTAGCTGATGAACTTCGTGCCATGTCTAGAAGCACAGCTGCCAAAACTACGAGTGAGGGAGGACTGGTGAAAAGCAATAGTGTTCCCTGTAGCACTAAAAATGAGGGCACTTCTGAGCTGAAACGTGCTGCTCCAAAGAGGCAATCGGATCCTAGTATAAGGACTCAAGTCTATCAAGACTTGGAGGAAAAGCTGCCCACCAAAAACAAATTGGAAACCAGGTCTGTACCTTCTTTAGTTAGCATACCAAGTTCCTCTGCTGCAAAATCCCAAAGTACTGCACCTTTAACTAACGGCCTTCCATCTGGAGTTCACTTCCCACCTCAGGATCAAAGACCACAGGGACAGTATTCTACAGTGATGATGGCAACCAAAAATCATGGAACACCAATGCCTTATGATCAGTATCCAAAATGTGAGTCTCCTGTGGATGTAGGTTATTACTCTATGCTGAGCGCGTATTCAAATCTAGGTATATCTGGTCCACGTAGTCCTGAAAGGCGCTTCTCCTTGGACACAGATTATAGGATTAGCTCTGTAGCTTCTGACTGCAGCAGCGAAGGGAGCATTAGCTGTGGCAGTAGTGATTCCTACGTAGGCTACAGCGACCGCTCTTACATGAGTTCTCCTGACCCACAGCTGGAGGAGAACTTGAAGTGCCAACATATGCACCCCCATGGCCGCCTTAACACTCAGCCTTTCCTGCAGAGCTACCACGAGCCTCTTGCACGAGTGCAAAACTATAGTCATGAAGAACCAAAGCATCACCACAAACCTCCAGTTCCATACATGGCTGTGCATCTGCAGCATCCAACTGTTGGTGCTCGTTCTAGTTGTCCCAATGACTACTCTGCATCTCAGAGTTCATCACACGCAAAGACCATGCATCTGGGGAGAGCCCTCGTATCTACAAGAATAGACAGCATTTCAGACTCACGTTTATATGATAATTCTCCATTAAGACACAGAAAGCCTTATTCTGGCCAAGATGGGCTTGGAAGTTGGGATAGGCAGAGTTATGGGATGGATGCATATGGCTACCGCCAGACCTACTCCTTGTCAAGTAACCCCACACAGCCCTGTTATGAGCAGTTTGCCTTCCAAAGCTTACCTGAACAGCAGGACCAGACCTGGCGTGTACCTTACTGTGGAATCCCTCAAGACCCTCCAAGGCACCAAGACACACGGGAGAAGGTTTACATTAACCTCTGCAACATCTTCCCCGCTGATCTTGTGAGGATAGTTATGAAGAAGAACCCTCATGTGACGGACGCTCAGCAGCTCGCTGCAGCCATCTTAATGGAAAAATCTCAGCTAGGTTATTGAGAGATGACGCATCTTTGTGGTGTCTAGTAGTTTTCAGCTCAGCTCTAATGCTGAGGGAGGTTTGCTACAATAGCATTTGGGATCTCCTTCTCAGCAAGGAGGTTATATAGTAATCCATTTATGTGAAATACTGTATCATGGAGTCTGTATGTATAGCCCCATGCATCGGAAGTACCAGATATGTTTTCGTGTTCTAGTTTGAAATTTTTTAAATGGCTATTTTCACATCTGGAAAATGTTCCAGTTTAAATTAATATATATATATATATATATATATAAAAAAAATTAATCTGTGGTCTCTGGTTATAATCTTTGGTGCATCAGGGGTTTATATGCAGCACTTTCTATCCTTGTTACATGTTGTTGGGATTTTTATTTTCGTTTTTAACTTGCTGGATGTTTGTCCTTGGTCTGTGTGGTATTAGGACAACCTGCAGAAAGTATTTTGCTATTTCTGGCAGGCAATTTTCAAGCCAAGTTTTGAACTTTTTACAATACCATAAGTATCTATGTTTGGTTGGTTTTGTGAGCTTTTTTGTGCTGAATCATCTATTTATAGGAAACAAAGATTTGCTACAGCACTGACTTCATTTTTTTAAACAAATAATTGAGTTACCAGTTAACAGTGAAATGGGTAACAATATATTGGTAATTTATAGTATGGCACTTTTCATTGCTTGCTTTGTTTTGTTTAAGTAGTTACATGTTTTGTTGGTGCAGTCGATTAGTAAGATCAGATGCAATCAGAGGACGAAAAAAAATGGTGTTTTTTTTGTTTACTATTTATGGATAAGGTAAAAGCCTTATTGCCTGATTTTCAGAGGTGCTGGGAATTTGCAGCCCCCCTTAAACCTGCCAGAAGCTGCAAGCACTCAGAACCTCCCCCAAACCGGCCCCCCCCTGTTTCCGTTCCTGTGTGTTGTTACCAAGCTCTGTGTATTTGTGTTCAGGAGGAGGGGGCCTGAAATCATAAGGTCCCATTTAGTAGTTCTGTTTTATGTGTTTTTTCTTTGTATTGCTGCACAAGTGTACTGGATAAAATATGCTTTTCATAAAATATTTACCTGTTTTTAAATGAATTTAATTATCCCAATGCAAGTTTTGTATTTAAGATACTGTTTGATTTTTCTTGCTATTTATCAAGGCTGGCCTGAAAAGGTTTTGTGTGTTGAGGATATGCAACATTTATTAACTGCACTATGGTATGATATTGTAGCTCAGAATAATAACTTAAAGTGTTTATTTTCCGTTCTGTTCAGTGGGGAAGGGAGGGTTGTGGGGAGAGAAGACACTGTATGTGTTCCTGAAGTTAGCTTTCAGCCTTTTGGATTGTGTAGGCCTGATTCTTGCCACAAATAGTGTAGTTCTAGAAACAGACAAACTGAGTCTGTTTTAGTATTAGTAAGGGATATTTCTGGTTTTAAGTCATGGGTTTTACTAGGACCTCGTAAGCTTTTTAGGGATATACAATAGAAATAGATTTTGCAATTGATGTCAGATGTACTTATGTGACATAGTCAGTTGCCAAGAGTTTTAGGTTTCCATCCATTGTGACAATGTTCAGTGTTAAAAAAACAAATCACTAGTTTACACTATTACTGCTGATAATTTTGGTACACTTGCTGGAATTTAAAGTAAGGCCCTGAAGAACCAGAAAGTACCTTTTACTGTTGATACAAATTGTATCTTTTTAACTGAGAACTATTTTGATTTGTAGATTTAGTAGAAACACAAATGTATATCTATAACTAGTCTTTTGGGCAACATTTTATCCCTTATTTAAAAAATAGAGATTTCAGACGTAGAATAGATGTGGGAAGGTAACAGAAGATATTTATTTAAGTGTCTGTCTCAATTTCACATATCAAAAAGAAAAAAAAAAGAAACTATTGGCATCTTCTTCCTTCTAAAATCTTTGTAGTGGGAACTCACTAAAATAAAGGTAAAATGCTGCCTAAAAATGATGTCCAAGCACCTTTGAATACGAAGACGTTTTCACTACTTGTGCGACACCATGTGTTGCAGTGAGTAGGGTTTGGGTATACAGTAAATGCTTCTAAAGAGCATTGTGCTTATAGACATATACAATAATCTGAACCATGTTCAGCAAACCAATTCAGGACGTAGTGCTCTTGCAGCTTGCACTGCTTAGGCCACTGCCCATCCCTGCAGCGATACTGGAGGGGCTCTGTGCCAACTGTCCTGCGTTGTCTGGTTAGGGAGAGGACTTCATCACCTCTGGCAACAGTTTTTCCCTGGATTTGGTTGGTCACCACTGGTAGAGCATGTTTTAATGTGGAGATTGATGCAGCGCTGATGCTGAGATTTGGACTGGGAAATGGGACTCATCTTAGTTGTACACTAAGATTGTTTTAAATTAAATTACACTTACGTACTACACCATAGTGTAGAAGCAGCTGTTTTAATAATGCAGTTATTATATTTGTGGTTTTAATGGGTTTCTACATTTATTTTTTTATGTAGGAATTTACTTCTGCTGAAAGTTGAATTCCTTTAAGCGTGGACAGAAACGTGTGTGTAACAAACAGAGGCATTTTGTGTTTTTCCCTACCACAAGAGCATCAGAATGCTTCCTACCATGTACATGTGGCAGTACATCTAGAGTACTGGATGGGCAGGCTTAGCCACATTGTTAAAATGGTGCAAGGAGATATGGACTGTGTGCTGCAGCGCCCAGACCCAGGTTGTCAGTATAGATTGTGTACATTAAATGCAGTATCAAATCCATGAAAGTGTGTTGATTGCTAGAGAATTCTTGTCATAGGTTCTGTGTTTTGTACTCAAGCACTGAAAATGCTTTAAAAGTATAAGAACAGGAGTAATTTGGTGGTTTTAACGCTGTGCAATGATGTGCGAGTTCCCTTTAGACTCTGTTTTGTTGGGTGAAGCAAATTTACTGTGGGCAAAATACTGGCCTTGGTATTTCCTTTGGTTTTGCTGTGATAACGGTGAGAATGAGGAGGTGCATGTGAACTCCTCCACAATGAAGAAATCACTCAATATATTTAACAACCTTTAGGGAGGACACCAGTAAAGATACTGGCTGGTTACTACATTTGTCCATGTAATTGTGTTGATGCAAATTGAACTGTAACATCCCGTGTTACTTAAACAGCACAGGTAGTGCAGTGGTACTGCCTTTGCCACAGCTGAGTGCTAGAATTGCAACGGAGGATTAAGTACCTAAGAATTAGGCCTGTCCCACCTTCTTAAAGAGGGCAACACTTTCCCTTGCCTTCAGTACTTGAGAATTGTTTTGATACTTAGCAGAAACTCTGTATTTTTAGATGCAGTCCTGAGCTATTATAGGTACATCAGCAATGGCATATAGATTCACAGTATTTTGAATGCACATTTAATTAGGCATCTGCCCACAATTGTTTTGTATACAACAATGTGTTGCCAGTATTTAAGAGTTTTTAAAGATGTCCCATGAATACGTAACTTGGAGCTCAATGTGCCAGGCTGTGACAGTATTAATCACTTGTCTTTTTTCTTAAACAAATATGTGTGTATGTATAGATATGCACACTCACATATACTTGGCAAGTGGGTTTAAGACTACTGCTAATAGTCAGAGGTAAGATCATATCTTTTCATGTGTCCTGTTTTCTGTGGTATGGCTGAATTGTAGCTTGGTCCTCCACTACAGAAGAGCTCTGGAGAGAGCCACAAGCCTGATGTGTTCATGTGACACCCCAAAAGGAAGGGGTGTGGGTCAGGTAAAGCCCTTGAGAGGGACTTCCGCAGCCTTGGAGTGCATGGACTGTTACCGAGCTGCTGGTGATCTTCTGCTGTGAACATCATAGCTAACAGTGAATGCTTTTCCAACCCCATCACAGCTTTGGGTGTAAACCAGAATACCTCACTCGGAGCAGAGGGCTGAGCATCTCTGCCCTGGCAGGGTGAACGCCTCTGGTGAGGCATACCACAGCATCCTGCTGCAGGAAGAGACTACCAAAACATCTGTCAGCTCTATCGGCTGATGGTCTGACCAAGGTATTTTTGATGTGTAAAGCTTGAAACGGGAGACACAATGCTTTCATACTCTCTGGAGCATTTAGAAAAATGCCTAAATGACTTCACTGCTACTGAGAATTTAAAATACTGTGCAATTAAAACGTCCGTTTCTTTAAATAAAAATAATGGAGAAGTTATTTATTTTGATTTACAGTGACTCTTGCTAATTTATTCCTTGCCTTACGAGGCTGTGGTGGAGTGCTGGTTTTGGTTGGGATTTTTTTTGCCTTTTTTTTGATCATAGGAGCTAAGACTGCTGAGAAGAAAAACCGATAGATTTAAACTTAAAACTCTATTGCCTTGTTTTGGTTTTTATAAAAGGGCTGAGGTTTTATAAATGACAAATTGTGCATTTTATATACTTTGTGAATTTCAGAGAAGCCCAGTTTAAGAATTTTGTTCAAATTAAATATGCATGTGCACCCTGTTTAGACAAGCCATGTAACTAACCCTAAAATCATGTGTGTTAAATGATTGTTCCAGCTAACCTTTTGCTAGATAACACATAAGATGTTTAGACTTCATCTTGAGATATTCTAGAATGCATTTCATGTACTTAAGGTTTCATCAGAAACTGGTGATCTCATCACCTAATCACATGGGACATGTCTGTTTGCATGTGAACCATCCTCCTTTATGCTGGGTTTTTCTTACAGTGCTTTACAAGGTAATACATGGGTACAAGCGAGCTATGTGGTAGATATTTATACAGGCACTATCAAATACCATGTGCTGCTCAGAGGTACAAGTATGTTTTAAATAATTTCCCAGCTTCCATTTTCAGGTCATAAAGGGTTGTCACATCTTGTGCTTGAAGTGTTTATTACTCTGTCTATAGTTTAACATAAATGACTGCAATAGTTCTCATCCCCTGTCTTAGACTTAATAGCCGCTGCAGGCCCCAAGCTCCTGCACACTTACCCATCTGCCTGGCTCCAGCACACTCACATCAAGCCAGTTCAGTGGTGCAAGGAAAGCCCTGAGTAAAGCTGGCCTGTGTGATAAGTGTGGGAGTGCTGCACCTTGAGGAGCACATCTGGAGCCCATCTGGGGAACTGCCTGCTCCCAGAAGGAGGTGAGATCTCACTGGTGCTGACAGGTTGTTCAGCCAAGATTGCCCTCTGTGGTACTTGGAGCAATAATGAGCCAAAACTATGTAGATGTTTAAGCACATCCGTCCTCACTGTGTCAAAGGTGGAAAGTCTCCTCTTCACCTTGCAAACAAAACCTCTTGCCTTTTTGTAGAACCTTTTTTCCCATGGTCTCAGATGAAGTCTCATTTACCATGTTAGGTTGGCTGGCTAGTTGCTTTTTATTTATCTGAATGACATTCTTAATGAAACTGATAGTTAGAAACTGTTTTACCAGCATAGTACATCCTGCAAGGAAACAGAAATGCAGCTACAGCAGCAATAATAGTGGTTTTTAGTTCCTTTTCCCCTCATTTTCTCTGTACTTGTGTTGAGTACGTGAGATTTTGATACTGTCCTCAAGTCCGCTCCAGCAAAAACGTCAGTTAAAACCAATGCTTGGACTAGTTTGATAAAGCAATTGTCAAACTGGCTCTTCGTTCCTGCACCGGTTGTTCTGTATGTTTTCTGTGATGTGACTATCCACATCCGAAAACCACCTTCTAAACCCTACAAAAAAAAACATGTACGTGGATTCTGCTTTTAGAGGAAAAAAAATAAAGATTCGTTTTCTTCATTGATGGGCTGGTTTTATTTCATAGAGAAAAATAAATAGATCTCAAGAGTACTTAGCAGTGAATTACAGACAGCTTTGTGTTCCTGCCTGCACAATAGAACTGCTCACTTTGAGTAAATTTAAACAATTTCAAACATAGAAATTATGATAGAAATTACGATAGATTGTCAGTTCATTTTTAATGTAGTAAGTTATATTTAATAGTCTATTTCCCCTCTGTCCTGGGTTCAGCAGTAGCAGTCATTTTTCTCCTTCTCAGTAGCTGGTGCAGTGCTGTGGTTTTGATTTTCAGCCTGGGAACAGCTCTGATAGCACCGATGTTTTCAGTTGCTGCTCAGTAATGTTTACTCTGACCAAGGACTTTCTGAGCCTCATGCTCTGC
>JANRGW010031201.1:7721-27857 GCA_024733675.1 Psilopsiagon aymara
AAAAAAGGGGGTAAAAAGGGGGGGGGGGGGGGGAGGAAGCAGTGGGGCTGTAGGGAGTTATTTTCCTGAAGAGTGAATTTATCGACTGCCCAGAGTCACCCCTGGGAAGGGCCGCTGCTCCTCCGCGGCACCTCAGCCCCTGCGAGCACGGAGAAGACTCCGCGCCTCTCATAACCTCCCTCTCTTTCCGGGGTTCCCCCGAGCATCGCTCCCCAGCGCTGCTGCTACCGACCAGCTCCGGCCGATGGCACCGGGGACATGGCGGGGAGCCGCGCTGTGCTGCGCGCAGCGGAGCGCCCCGAGCAGAACCGTTGGAGGCAGGAGACGATTTAATATATATATTAAAAAAATGCATAAAGTGAGGTAACCCCTCTGGAATTGCATTTCCCAGCGCATTTGTCAGAGCAGACGAAGCGCAGAGGCCCGAAAGAATTTATACAAGGTATAAAGATGTCAAGGACTGTGCTGAGCGCGGAGCGAGCTGATCGCATCGTCCCGGCCTCCGCGAATGTCGAGCGGACACCAAACCGGTGAGGAGAGGGCTCGGTGAGAAGCGCTCCCCCCTCTCCCCACCACCGCCGGTGGATTGTCCCATCCCGGCTTTGTTTTCCAGCCCCGCATCGCCGCCGCTGCCGGGTGGAACCTGGATCGGGACAGGATCGGGACGTCCCCGCGGGACAAGCATGGGGAGACGCGGTGGAGCTCGTGGGGCGGGACGGGGAGCCGCGAGCGCGCGTGGCGGGGCGGGACGGGGCGCACGGGGCCGTCCGTCGGGGACATGCGGCGACACGCGTGGGGCGGGCCCGGCGCCGGAGGAGGTAGCGGAGGGGTAGGGGGGCTACGGGCGGGAATGAACGGGAACCGGATACACGCGTGGAGCGTTCCCCTGGCAACTTACCGGGCAGCGCGGTCGGAGGCTGCGGGGGGCCGGGCCCGGCGGGCGCAGTGCGCGCCCCGGCCGCCGCTCCAGGGTTTTCTTGGGAGATTTCCCCGTCTCCTCCTGACGTCAGCCCCGTCCCAGGGTGCCGCAGACGGGGGAGGGCCGGGGGCAGGGCCGGCAGCACCGGGGGACCGGCGGCGCCGGCTGCCCGCGCCCCGCACCTCTGTCCCGCCGCCGAAGGCATCCCTGGGCCGGCACCCCACTTCCTCCTCCTCATACTCCTCCGTCCCGCCCGGCCGAGCCTCCTTTCAGCCGCCGCCGGTCCCCGGTGCGCGGCCCCGGGCCGGCCCCTGGGGCGGATTCGTGCTCCCGGTTACACGGCCCCTGCCCTTTCCATTTCCTCCCGGTTGGTGCTCTTGTCCGAGGGGGCAGGGACAAGGGCCACGCTCTTTTTGATTTACCTCTGAAACACGCTCCCGACTCAGGATTTGGGCTTGGAGGGCGATGCGCAGCACTGAGCACCTTGGTGGAGGCAGGGGGATGCTTAACTCTGCGGGATGGTTGTGTTCTTGGTCCAGCACAGGCACACCGCTGCTGCCCATCCGCAGGCCCTTTGTCCAGTTTAATTTCCCAGAGATGCTTCTGGAGTTTCCGACGCTTCTACCAACATCCCTGGAAGGTCTTCTTCCAAGATAAAAACACACAAGTCATATCTCTATCAAGCAAACACGGTGATGGGGACATGCCCTGTGCTTTCCAAAGTAGAGCAGGTCACATACACACGCACACATGCTATAACTGTAGATGAAAACCAAGGACAACGAATATGGAATGGATCAGAAAGATAAATAGCATAAAATCAGGAACAGTCCAGTCCCACACTTGCCATTTGTTATAGAGAGAAGAAGTAAATGGGATTCACATGTCGAGCATTAGCTGGTTGTTAGTCTGTAAGATAATATTAACTTTAGTGCTCGCTGGTTTACTCCAGTTTTCCAAAGGCAGTTCCAGGAGGCATCCAGCCTGTAATTTAGGATGGCACATACTGTGTGAAAGAGGCTTTGGCACCGGAGCCTACCAGCACATCAAGGTGACATTAACATCATAAAACGTTTGGAGAGGGAGTGGGAGCTCATAAATTAATGCATTCTACTGTTTTAATGCTGGGACCTAACAATGCGTTTCCTGTTGGGCTGATAGTCCCCGCTGCAGCCTCACAGCTGTTTTAAAGGTGCTGTGAAATTGAAGAGAGGGAAGATGATTGTCTTTAAATCAATGTTTAATGATGTGTTATTAGGAGAAAAGTCTTCCCCCAGCAGATGTTTACATGCTGAGGATGGAGAGAGCTTCCCAGGCTGGCTGCCTCAGATCTGCTGTGTCCCACCAGTCTTGCAGAGGGACCTGATGTCCTCAGCATTGTGCCACAGCTTGCTGTGCACCAGGAGAGGCTTTGCCCAGGTCTTTGTGTGGGTACTAAGGAAACTCCTCCAAGATGTTGAATTGTTGCAAGGTTTTCAAGTAATCTGAGCCATGACTGTGAGCAGATGAATTCGGCCCATGTCAAGAATATCCCACTGCTCTTCAGCATTGATGCCAGCATCCTTCCTCCATAAAGAACAGATACAGGTGCTGGAATATCATCATATAATCACAGTCTGGTTTGTGTGGGAAGACCTTAAAGTCCATTGAGTTCCAACCTCTGCCATGGGCAGGGACACCTTCCATAGAGCAGGCTGCTCCAAGCTCCTGTGTCCAACCTGGCCTTGAACACTGCCAGTGATGGGGCAGCCACAACTTCGCTGGGCACCCTGTGCCAGCTCCTCAGCACCCTCATAGAGAAGAGCTTCTTCCTAAGAGCTCATCTCAGTCTCTCTGGCAGGTTAAAGCCATTCCCCTTGACCCGTCCCTATATCCCTTGTCCAAAGCCCCTCTACAGGTTTCTTATAGTCCTTTTAGGCACTGGGAGCTGCTCTAAGGTCTCCCCTTAAGCAGCCTTCTTCAGGCTGAACAAGCCAGCTTCCTTGGCCTATCTTCCTAGAAGAGGGGCTTCAGCCCTCTGATCATAACCCCTGGCCTGGGAGTCTCTTTCTGGAAGGTCAACCTCTGAGTGCTCTCCCTTTCCACACGATGGTGGCACAAATTGTTCCTACGCAAACAGAGGAACCCTTTGCAAATTGTTTTCTTTAATCATCACAGACATTTATCTCAAGAAAATCTCTCTGTATTTCCTAATACAATGAGGAAATATTTGCCCTTTCCTTTATTTGCAGCCTTCTCTGTTAGTGCATCCTTGGAATAATGTCTTAGAGGCCACACTGCTTCTTTGGGAGCAACTGGGATGCTGGGAACGTGACTGAGTTGTAACATTTCTAAACTTCCCAGAAGAGGCAAATTGCAAAGGGATAAGCTGCTCTCTGTGCATGCACATTTGTTTCAGAGCCAAATGGAAAAGAGAGCTCAGAAAGTAAAATGACAAATTGACAAATTATTTGGAAAATATTGTTCTTCCCAAGTCAGACCAAACCATGCAGGGGGAAGGAGTCAATACGGAGTTTTTCCCTTTATATTCAAGTCCAGCAGCCCTCCCATTCATTCCGCTGGGAGGTTTGTGTGAGTCAGACCTGCAAGGTCATCCATTCAGGGTAGTATTTCCAGCATTTCAGTTCCCTCCCTGCTTCACTCTTACTCCCCACCGAAAGAAGTGTCTCACTCAGATTTAGGGATGGGATTGAATGGGAGATCCAGAGCTGGATGGGATTCAGTGCTGATCCTGTCCCTCCTCACTTCATCCACAGCCTGGCATCACTGAAGATGAGCTATAGCAAAGGTAAAGGCAGAGCAGCTCTGTCACATATCAGTGAGTTCATTCAGCTCACTATGAAAAGTCAAGAGTGAGTGAGAGGAAGGAAAATCAAGCATGAGGACTGGGAGAAGTCCTTTCTCCAGCCTTTCCCGTGTGACTTCAGCAAGTCCTATGAGGTTTATATGCCTGAAACCAACTACACTGACCTCCCCCCGGGGCATGAGCAGGTTAGAGCAGGAAAAAGGTATTAGGTAAATGGAAGAAGCTTTACCAGAGTGGAATTTATTGTCATTTTGATCCTTTTTGATCCTGCCTGTGAAAGGTTGCTGCAGCTGCACGCTGATCGATAATGCTGGACCTGATTTCTTTGGGGGTGCTTTGTTTGCCTGGGTGGTTAGATGGCAACACAGGAAACTCTTTTGGTGGCAAGGAAATCCCTTCACTCTGTTTAAATCACTGTATTTATCATCCTTGCAAGCTTTCAGTAATAACAAAATATGATATTTCTGCACCCCTAACTGTTAATGGTGAGTTTCATGCAGCAGCAACCAAAGCTGAGGCAATTGAGCACATCAGCAATTAGCAGCACTCAGAGTGTGCAAGATACTTTGAAAAGAGATGTTGGGAAAGAGGTTCCTTTTGTGTGTGTAGTTGTGTTTATTCCCTGGTGACATGCTGCTAACAAGCTGCGAACCAAGGATCACTCAAAACAAACAAACACAAACAAACAAAGTCTTGTAGAGGGTGGTAATGCTCTGTTTAATTCTGTCAGGCCTTTAAAAAGAATTATAGCCCTGTTTGTGACAGCTGGAAAGGCAACACTGACTCCAATGAAAGTGCTTGTTATTCCTCAAGAACGACATTTGGAGATGTTTCCTTACACAATGTAGGTATTAATTGGCGTAGATCTCAATCAATGAAATATTGGTGTACTTCTCGTCTGTGCATTAGCAGGATTTCTGGTTCTGCAGCCTGTGGTCAGCTATTCACTTGCCAAATCACAACACATTTAACGACTTTCTAGAGATCTGTCTGAGGACTTCCTGTCAAAGAATGGGATCCTGGGGATTTGGGCAGTAGTGAAAAGTTACTTGAGGTCCATACTGATCCAAGGATCTCTACTGCGGTTTATTCCATGCCTTACAGATTTGGGAGGCAGTGATAAATGCCACATACACCTTCAGAGTAACACCCTCACAAGGTAATTGTTACAGCTGACTCTGAATACTCTGCTGTGCTTTGTATTATTCATCCAGGCTTTGACAGCACAGCAGTGTCTTAGCTCAGGCACTGTCTCAATGTCGCAGTGGATCTGAAAGTGCTGTGGGTTGGACCTTGGCATTTACTTAAGCCAGCTTCTTAGGCCTTGGCCTATGGGAAAGAAAGACACTATAAATACAATGTTGATATAATGTAGACTTGATATAATATAGATAGAATGCAGACATAATATAGATATAGATACAGATGCAGACATATATAGGTATAGGTGTAGATATAGGTAAAGATATAACATAGAAACTAAATAGAGTATAGATATAGATATAACACAGTATATAAATAGAATATAAATATAGGTATGTCTACCTTCAGCTGAGAAGTATTTAGTTTTGGCCCAAACAGGCTCCCAGCATATATTTAGGGGTAACTTTGTGCTCATTCATGAAGAGGTGGCTGAGACCAGAGACAGGCAGTATCCTTTATTCCTCCCTCTTCCCCAGGGATTGGCTTTGGGCCACAGTGAGAGGCAGGAGAGGGGACTTTGGCCTGGGAACTCTTCATTCCTGATGCTAAACAGTGCTGTGGAGCAAGACTTTCTTATAGCCAGGACTGCTTCTTCTCCAGCCCTGTAGGACTTTCTCAGTCTTGTACTATTATTGCTGCATCTATTATGATTAATGACTTCTAAAGTTCTTCTAAAACTATTTAAGTGCCTGACGGTTCATCTGAAACTCATCTCCATTCTGTGCACAGGTCCCAAGTGTTAATCCTTATAGGTGACCACTCCGGCCTGTGAGTGGGAATGAGGTAAATGCACATTGTTTGGCAGGAGCTCTCTATCAGGCAGCGCTTTCTGGCAGCGTACGCGGAGCCTCATGCAAATGAAAACTGATGGCTTAATATTTTGTTACGCTTTTCCCACCAGAGTTATTACCTCCTAATTGCAGGGATTGATTAAATGGAAGAGAGAGCCCTCGTTCAGGGAGAGGCTGCCATGTGTTAGCCTTGAGCTGTCACCCGGGAGCGGGGGCTGGGGAGCTCCCCTCCTGCTCCCACTTTCTGCCCTGGCCATGCTCAGCACCAGCACCTCCCACCACCAGCGGATGAAGCTGGGGCTGGACACAGGCTGTCATTGCACTAGAGGTGGCATTTCCAAGGGAATTCGTACTTTCTCTGCTGTTCCTGGGACATGGGAGGATGAGCCAACTCTGCACTGATTTCTTAGTTCGCACTCATTACTCATAGACTGACAGTACAAAGCTGTATTTAGATGATCTATTTAATTGCCAAACCTATCCCTGAGGTGTGCTGAATACAGTGATGCAGAAAGGAGAGGCAGCTTCCAAAAGGAGCCTGAGAGTAGCTGGCTGAGCCGATGGGACAGGATGTTGTTTTGTACACCTTTGTGTCTATAAAGCAGAGGTAGGTGCTGTTCTGAAGATGCTCAAGGTGGACTTGGTGGTTGCATGTGTAAAGACCTGCTGTGTCTTGTTATTCCCAAAAGTTTTGCTCCTCATGAGCTTCCTCAAAGAGCTCTTCTGTGCACTCACAAGCCTCCTCCTGCCATCCTGCCCCGGTTCTCCTCAAGGGCCAGAATACATCATTCTGCCAAAGATGTGCAGGGCACTGCTTTCCTGGAACCTATCTCTGGTTTAGGTACAGTTTCAAAGCTGGATTGCCAGCTTCCTGGCCCACAGCAGATGTCTTGTTGGTGTCCCTACCTCTGATTTAACATGATCAGCAGCAAAAGACAAAGCAACACAGAATACTGGTCCTCACCATCATCCCTCTGCCTGCTTCCAAAATCACCGAGGGAGTTTGGTGAAAGATATTTTTGGTGCTGTTTTAACAGTGCAGGTGAAATTATGACGGACCCTTTATAGAGACCAGCTTGTCCATGTCACAGGGCGAGATTTATTCTTTCTTTGTGCAGGGCTGGGCTCCTGGGAGGTTCCATCCCAGGCTGGAACCAGTTCCAGGGTCAGGAGAAGGAAGGCATTTCTGGCCATTGCAAATACAGAACATGATGTAAATACATTTTCTCCAGAGGCATGAAAGGGCTGAGCTCTCTCCTGCTGAAACATGACTGCACTGAACTGATGATGCTCATAGCAATGAAAAAGAAGAAAATGAATGAGTATAGGTGCAAATATTTGGTGTTTAGAAAGCAGATGAATTATCCATGTGCACATGTTAAAAACACCTTTAGCATTTACGCTTTCCCAAAGAGAACATCTACAGAAGAAAACTAACCTGAAGCTCTCCCAATGGCTGGGCTAACCATAATGTAATCACCAAAACTAGGTATAAGGTTAAAATTAAACACCTGTATGGCAAGCGCTTACAGAACAGAAGTCCTGATTTGCTTGTGAGCAAGAGAATTACAGGCATTCATCTGGCTGGACGAAATACTGTGAGATCTATGGGTGGGAAGTGCTAAGGATTACAATTAGTATTTACTATATATTAATATTTGTTATTCGGGAGGATTTGTGTGTGGAGGGAACTCGGAGGATCTGGTCTGGCTCTGTGTGTGCTGGAACTCTCGAGAGGGATTTTTTAGTGTCTACCACAATTATAGATGAGAACTGAGTGAAACTTTGTGGTTTTACACTACAAAACATTGAATAACAACTGCCCATGGTTTTGAGCAGTATTTCAATAGTGTGGCTGGAATGGAGTCTCTTAAAAGAGGGATCACACATGGATATAAGGGACAAACTGAAGGCTTAGGCTTCTGGTTATGAAATCAAGCACTGTACATGAGGGTGCCCAGTGTTTTAATCCTCCTCTGTCTCCTCTAGCCTGCACAGAAAATGGACCTGCATGTCCTGCTCACTGGGGTGTTTTCACCTCTGTGTTTCTCATAGTGGCCGGTTCTTTGTGTGAAGATGAACATGGCTGGGGCTTTTCTTGCTTCTCCTTTGGGTGCTGGCAAAGAAGAAGAGCAGAACACGTCCCCATTGTCTTGGAAGCTGGATTTTAGTGTCTTGAAAGATGACACAAAAGTTGCCAAAACCCCATTGAGGGTGTGCACATCTTACTGTGAGACTCCAGATTAGCCAGCATTGAGATGCTTAGTTTCAAGGACCAGAGTTTATTCTGCTTCATGCTTAAATAAACACTGGAAGTTTGGATCCTCCATACTGGATAAGACCTCTGGTTCATCAGGTCTGGTGTCCTGCCTCTGGCAGTGACTCATATCTGATAGTGGGAGAAGCTATGGTGCCAGAGTGCAGCACTGCAGCGGGATGTGTGTGCACTGTGATCAGCTGGGTACCGCGTGCTCCAATCCTGCTCATCCCAGTCAGCAAACTCTTTGGTTTCCCACTGTTTCATTCATCTTCATCAGTTTTAAACCACCATGAAATGCTGGATATTCTTCTGCAGAAGAGCCTCACTGTCTCCATTGCCAGCGCCTGGAGAGCTACTGCTCCATCTTTTCCATGTCATGGCCATACTGGCACTCGGCCATGAGAAACTTCTTTCATATCATCATGTTCCTGCACAGCTCCTCTTTTTGGTGTGCTGGGGTCCTCAGTCATGGCTCACAAACAGAAAGGGATGGTATTAAAGCCTGCAGGTGGGAAAAGCATTCCCCAGGTTTACTTCAGCGTTTGCAACCACTCCTCCCATTGCCACAGAGCATCTGAGCTGAGCTGCGGTTTGGTTTCTTTAAACTTCAGCCTTTCTGTGACATATAATAACCAAACTGCATTACAAGCTAAGATTACAAGGTATAATATGAGGTGAAACACTATATGGGAAATAAAGATGCATGAAAGGTTTTGTACAAAGGAAGGAACCCACTGTACATAAACCGGGTAGCTGCTCAGAGCAAACCTTTAGGATTTGATGATTATTATCCTTGGGATCCAGTGTTAAAGACTGTTTATTTATTATAGTCCTCCTCCTCCCACCATGTTCCAGCCTTGGGACTCTGAAGGACTCAGAAATGCCACTTGTCTTTGACTGTCTCATCACTGATCCTCATCACTCAAAGATCTCCATCTAAGGCAGGAGCTCAGACCTGCTCTCCTGATGCCTACTGTAAATAAACAGCGAAGGTTTAGCACTCCTGCCCTCAGGAAATGTGTGTGGTTGCTCTGTCCCCTAATCCCCCATGCTTGGGTGTCCTGGCCCTGCCACCCTGCTGCTGCAGAGGGCTTGCACCTCACAAGAGCTGTGGAAGGTGACAGTTTCAGTTCTGTTACCACCTAATGCTGCTGCTGAGCATTTCCAATCCCCTAATTACAAATACAAATGCAATGAGTCAGATCCTGATGGATGGCTCTTCCCAGATGACTTCTTCCTTGTTGGGTGCTGGTTCTTTCTCAGCAAGACTGGATGGAAACTGCCTGTGAAAATGATAGGAAATCCTGTTTTCTGGAGGGGTACTTATTTGGTAGTGTACAAAAGCTTTCTAGATTTGACTGGAGAAGTACTTTGGTGCTGAATTGAGGCCAGCTCAGGTCCCTCTCATTCCCAAACTGACAGCAAAAGAACAGGGATATTAGCTGTGGGCTTGCCATGCTCCCATTCCATTTTTACCCATTTCATTTGGATCAGTTTTTTACATCTCTCCAGTTCATTTTAAGCGCAGGTTGAATTTGTTTTGTTTGGAATATGGGTGAAGTGACTGTGCCCTAAAGGCAAGAGGTGTGACCTGCAGAGCAGGGAACATCCCTAATCCACTGACTGCAGTGACACTGCTGTCAGGGCTGGGAACTGGGACTTTCTTTTGTCTCTGACAAAAGGAGCATCATGTTAGAAGCATATATGACTTGATAAGGTTGCCCTCCTGTAGAGATGGAAAAGAAGCAACCTTGGAGGCCAGAGACAGAAATCACATTATCTATTTTGCCTGGCAGCACATAGCCCAGGGTTTAGTCATGGGTAGTTGTAACCACTGAAACTCCTGTGCCCCCATGGCTCTCCTGGAAGGATTATTCAGCAGCCTAACATGTAACATCTTTGGAAAATATTCCCGGTATTCAGCCTAAACCCTTCTTTTCTTAATCTTGTCCTGTTACTCTTAGTTATGCTTCATAACTGCAAATAATTCCTCTCCCGCCTTGATGTTTACAGCCTCCAACTACTTGTAGACTAACATGTACCCTTAGCTGTCTCCCAGCTGAGTGCTATGTATTTGGCTCTTTTAACCTCTTTAGCACTCAGCCCACTCTCTCCATCCTGCCTGCCTTATCATGGCTTTCCTCCAGACCCCTTCCCAGTCCATTCCCAACCATGGCTCTGCCATGAGGGGCTCTGACCAGGACGCAGCTTTCCCTGCACTGCTCCCTGCAGAGCTGGGTGGGCAGTGCTGTCCCGGTGAAGTTTCCTTTGGGACACACACCGCTCCCCATGCCTTGGCCAGGCTGTCACCCTCCTATCCCTCATGATGCTCCTTTACCATCTCCTACAGCTTCTAAATACGGAGCAAAGCTTCAACCAAATTGTGGTTTCAGCCTGCTTTGCCTTTCTTCTGGCAGAACCTTTCTCAGCTCCTCTCCCAGGAAAAGGGAGCTGGGAACTGCCTCTTTCCCCATTCCCTGGGCAGCAGGACTCCCCCAGCTGTTGCAGAGATCCTATCTTGCCAAGGCTTTTGTTTCCTCAAGTCCCTTTCTCACCCAGAGGAGAAGTTAATCCCCACAGGTTGTTTGTAGGATTATGAGTGCCAAAGCCAGTGGCTGGAGAGGAGTCCCAGGATGTCTGCATTTAGCATCTGCATCTCTCTTTTAGGAGCCCTCCCGCAAACTGCCCAGGGGCTCAGTGGCCATGGGAAGATGCTCTGAGGTGCGGGGTTCCTGTTCTCTAACACTCATGTCCTATCATCCAGCAGCAGCCATGAAACATGAAACGTCTCCTTCTAGCCCAGGGCAGGCTGGCTGCTAATTCCTCCCTGTGTAAATTTACACCCGGAGCAGTGATGCGACAGCAGGCGCAGGCAGGCTGGGAGAGGGCTGCCTGGCCACTACAAATTAAAGCACTGAGTGGAATCTCTCATAGAGATGCTGATCCCTTCACCTGACATGCTGGGCTGCCTCAGGCTGCAGGCTCTTGATGCTCGTTGCAGTCATCATGGTATTTTCCCCTTGGTGTACCACAGTTAATTATTTTTGTGTTGGTTTGCAGCTATCATCTTCCCCTGACCTGCAGCACCTGAGGCAATGTACAGGAGCAAGAGCAAGCAGGTGATGGGGAGCCCTGTGCTGTGGGAATGAGGCAGCTGGATCCATGCAAGCCCTTTCCCTCCAGGATTGCTGTGCCAATGACAGACTGTAAGTTTTTGGCAACAGGATTTTTGCCTTCCTCCTTCTTCAGGACATCAGGAGGATCCAAATGCACCTTCTTGGTGATGGGAAGGATGTGCTGGGGCAGGTAGAGGACCAAGGGCAAAGTCACACCTTGTGTCACCTATGGATGATGCTCTCTGCCCTCCAGAAAACATCTCTGGAGGTAAGAATGTTGTGTTTGACATGAACCCCGTGGAAGGGACACTGAGCCTTGGCTCAGAGCAGCAGTGACCAGCTCACACTCAGCATCATGCTGGTAGTGACTGCAGGGCACTGATCGTCCTCTTGGAAGTAGAAATCCAGCACGATCAGGCTGTGTTGGAGTTTTCTGGCCCAATCAAACCACTGCAAGCCACCACCTAGGCACTGCTAACGGATGGATCGTGTCTGTGGTCAGCGTGGTGGAGAGGAGCCTCCCTTCAGGAGAATCCATACCCAGAACCTCCTCTTGAGGCGAGAGGGCTATAAATTTGAAACCCCCTTGCGAAGGGTACATGAAATGGATTGGCCAACCTTCCATCCAGCACAGCAGTCAGCTGTCATTTTGATGGTGGTGACACAGCTCATTGCATTAAACATTCGCGTGAGCCCCATGTGAGGTGTGCTCTCAGAGAGCCCCATTGCACCACTTTCCATCACTAACCCCTCAAGCAAGGGCAGGATCTCTCTGCAAGCCTGTTCATGCTGAGGCATCCACAGAGGGCTGCCTGTGCAGAGCATCACCATGGAGGGAAAGGGCAGTGCTGGGGCACTGCTTTATGAGCCCAGTCCTGTGATGGTGGAAGAAGGACCTTACAGATGGACACGGAGCATCACTGCTTCCCTTACTGCAACCAGCCCACAGCAGAAATGCTTGGCATTGGGGACAGAGCTCCAAAGAGTGCAGCCAGTGTTGCAGGCAGGTCAGCTGTCAGGCCAGAAAGAGTTTTACCCTTCAAAATATGCTTTGAATAGCATGAAACTGGCACCTCCTTATAATTATGGAGCTGGGGAGTTGCACTGACAGCGTGAATCATGCTGCCCTGTGTGTTTTGTGAGGTCGGTTGCCCATGTTACATACACACACACTCAGACGCATGCCTGGTGTGAAGGACTGCTGTCATGCTTTCCTTTTCCTGGTGTTAGCAAATGAAGGCTATTAGGAATGCACACAAGTTAACTGTGAGTGATTCACGGGTTTGGGAAGAGTAACTTTGTACCCTTCTGCCTAAATACGCTGTAAGCCTGTGTATTTTTGTTTGCTTGTTTCAGGTTTACAGCTTGCAGTCCAACAAACCACCAGCTATTGTCAGCGATAGATTCGCTCTGTTTTATGCATGTGGACCTGGTTAAATTTGGCACTTAATTTACATTTTTCTCTCTTGCAAGAAAAGGTTTCAATTTACTGCGGGCAATTTCATTGACATCAGGCAGTTTCAGATAGAAAAGGGGTTGGTGGTGCGTGTGTCCTCTTTCTTCCATAGGTTTTGCTCAGCCACATGTTTGTATAGCAGAATACTTTCTGCTGTTCTTCTTGTACCTATTCTTTCAATAAATACCGTTTCACTGCGATCTGACAAGCTCATACTGCTCCGGTGCAACAACTTGCCCATACATATTGAGGTGTTGTATTAAAGAGCTCCCTCATTATTTCGGTGCAGTGTGTATCTCCAGCATTTGTCAAGGCTTGTTTCGATTCAAACGTGTTTGTCTTATCAGAGAGGTAAAAAACAACCAACCTTTTAGAACTGTCACTGAGGACAATTAATGACGTTAGAAAAACAAGAAGAAGAATAGTGTGCCGTAAGGAATGCCTCGCTGTTATGACACCAATGAGGAAATAAAGAATTGAAGCCAATTTGGAAAGGAGCTCCATGTCCCAGGCTGAATGCATGCCCAAAATATGGAGTGTCACGTAAGGAAGTGGTGGTGGCTGGAAGCATCAGGGATATAAAAGCTCCTAGGGTCCCTCCTTCATGGATTGATCCTGGTCCAGGCAAGGCTGAGGTCAGGCAAGTGCATGGCTAAGAAATGTGCACTTCTCCTCCTTAGTGCCATTTCACTGTGATGGAATTATTTCAGGAACTTTGAAATCATTTGCCAGGAAAACTTACAATCCTAGTGAAAAATCTCCATCGGTATTCAGACCATCCCCAAGTGCCATCATCTCCATGACTATTTGGAACACCTACATTAATCACTTAGTAGATCTACTTACTATATACACTAAACTTCTTATTGAAAACACACTTTTAGTCAAAAGTAGCTAAAAGGCTGAATTTGATCATGCTATTTTTCATGCTGACAGGTGGAACAGAGACAAGAATTTCATGTCCTTTATCTATGAGGCTTAACTCTTATATCACTGATTTTATACTGACGTAGTCTCTTTCTTATCAGTGCTGACATAGAAATTACACGGGTGTCAGTTCTGCTCCAGAGAACTTCCATGGAGCTGTGGTAAGGTGAGGAGGATGTGTCAATCTTCCGTGGTGGTTTTACACCTGCAAAGCCCCTGGATCCTGTTGCTCTCCAGGATGAGTGCCGACTGTCACTTCTTGCTTTTTTTGCCTCGGGAGCCCATCAGTAAAATGGATTTCACCGTATCCCATTTCAAAATGCTCTGCGGTAGCTGTGCTGGTGTTACAAGAGAAGTCACAGGCATCTCTCACTGGATTCATTTCATTTTCAGACGGTAGAAGTATACAGTTTTTAGTTTCTCAGGACTTTAATTTCCTATTGCTGAATTCAAAACTCTGTTGTGACTCAAATCTGAGCTCTAACAGCAGAGGATTCAAACACGTGCAGTGCAATCGGAATAGCAGAAGGTAAGTGAGATGACTTTCTTGTTGCTAGAAAAAAGCAGGTCACTGGCTTTTGTTTAGCACTTGCTTTGCTCTTGCCATCCTGTACTGCATAACTGTAAGCTCCCTTCCATATGGATTTGAAACTGCTTAGTGTAACGCTCTATTTTGGATCCATTCTGAGGAACACAAAGCCAAACTTCATGCTTGCATAAATCAGATTGTTGGAAATTAAAAGCCTTGGTTAGTATGACTTGTTGAGTGTTTGGAAGTGCAGAGTGTGGTTGAATGTCCTCTATTTGCAGTCTCTTTGGTGCTTTTTACCTGCTGACTTCAGTGGAATAGCTAACTTGCACTGTTCTGTGGCAGAGCTTGCTGGGTCCCTCTGAAGACTGCGGGTCCCTTTATTTTCAACACAGAGAGTGTTGAAGACCCCAAGAGGAGAAAGATCACCCTGTAAGTACTGTCCATTCTAATTCACAAAGGACAGATTAAAATGGCTTGAACCAGATATTGCCTTAGTGCGGGGCACAAGCACGTGCACGGCTTCATTTGCGCTTCTCTTTCTTTTCCTCCCTTAGGCTGCAGAGATTCCTGGCAGCGGGATGCAGGGCTGTTTGTACAACTGATGTGGTGCTCCTCTGCTCTTACTAAATGGAGCAAAGCAATTCCCATTGCTCTCAACCTGGATTGTGTTGCCAGAGTGCTGTTCACTTGGAAAGCTTTGGTCTGATTGCACTCATTCCGCACATACTCTTTTAAGTGGTTTCCAGCACTCTCCATAGAGAGAAGGGGAAAGGGTAATGATGTTGTGGAGATTTTGGAAAGAACTGAGCATAACATTGGTGTCCAGGCTGACATTCAAGATCTTCAGGGCTATGTGCTTTGCTATCTTCTGTACTGCTCCAAGGCAATGGACCAAGGCAAAGACAATCTAAGGTAGTTAAAATCCTTGTTTCCAAGTACATCTCCACATACAGGCCCATCTCGTCATTGGTATTTTATTGCCTTCGGTGTGTGCAGAGATCTGCGTTAAAGCAACACCTGCTTTGACTCCTTTTCTACTATTTCATTCCATTAGATGCATTCTTTCCTGAAATGCTCTATGACTGCGAGATTCCAAACCTTGACACACTTGGATTTTACTGAGTTCTTTGCACATGTCCCTGGCAAACCCTTAATTATGACTGTTAGCAGAGGTTCAGCATAACTGAGCTCAACTTGAGCCCCAGAACTGGTCTTCCTGCCTGAAACCCTGATTTCATGACTCTTGGAAATAGGCATGGCTGTCAAGGAAGTGGGTCTGTGCTTCTCCAAGGTAAGGCTGGTCCCCGCTTCAAACATGACCAGCCCCTTGGTGCCCTGGTGAGCCACCAAGACCCGAAGACCCAGGCTAGGTTAAAACTGTTTCTCACTGTGCCCCATATTGCTGCAGTCCTGGTAGGGAGTGTGGTGATGGTGACCATCACTAAATCTTTCAGGAGTTCTGGGTATTTGGGCTTATGCCCTGAGAAGCAATTCTATCTCTGATGCTGCTCTTTGGTCCTGCAGTGGCTCTACTGAATCCTTTCTCCAGTTCAGTTCCTGTTCCCTGGATAAATAAGTGGCATTTTTCCCTTGCTTCCTCCTGACAATCTCCTTGGATGAGCTTTGAACTTTTAAAGAAACATAAGGAACTGCCATAAAATCTCAGTCTCCTTTGTCCCTGAATAGCATCATCCATGCAGTAAATTGCACATGCTAGGGTTTGCATCTTTGAAGCTGTAAGATGATTTGTGCCTTTTTTAGCTAGACATCAAGATCGGCTCTACCTTCAAGCTGAGGTCTGAAGAGCTGAGGCTGTCAGGTCAGGCCAGGTTTTGAAGCTGCTGTTCTCAAGCTCAACAGAGCTTCAGGCCAGGAGACTTCATTCCCTTTCCCTTCATTTCCTTTTCCTTTTGGTTATTCTGAGTAAGAATAACTGTGAATGTCGAAATCCATAATCCCCTGCAAATTGTTTAAAGTCTTGTCCATTAAACTGCAGACCATTATCAGACAACAATTTATGGGATTCCATGTCTGGTAAATGCAAATATGTGTGCTGTGACATGTTTTGGTCAGATTCTCTGTTTTTTTTGGATAATATTCTATAGTGCCAGACTGATGTGAATAATAACCCCAATTAAAATGTGATCTTTGCAAAAAAATAGAAATAAATCTATTCCAGACAGCTCAAGTATTTTCTTGTCAAGCTATTTAACTTTCATGTCCCCATTTTTGTTTTACAAGTTAGTCTCCTCCATGTTAATTTGTGAGCAACACACAGCATCACAGGCTCTAATTTCATTTTGCTCTACGTGGCAAATCATAGCATCATATGGGTGATAGCACTTCCACTTCCTAAAATCCTTGCCTATGCTTGTGCTAGGTGATGTTAACAGAAACTTGTACAGTTGCACCATGTTGTGAAAGAGATTTTAAACTCTTTTTTCCTCTTTACTGAGCTTAACTTTGCTGTACTGGGGGAGATGTCCAGTCTGTGCAAAGAGCCATGGTGTAGATATCCTCAAGTGAGACCTACAAAAATCTAACAGCAAGTCAAAGGCAGTGGAGGTGGACAAGGTGGTGTTGCTTCAAATGAGTTATCTTGGAATCAGGGTTGCATTAGTGCTTTTGGTACTCAAGAAACAACCTTTTGTGATCTGCCGTATTTTATGGAGGCATCAACTTGGAGCAAACTCACAGGTCTCAAAGTACCTCATTTTTTCAGTGGAGATGTACTAAGATGCTTGAAATAACATTTGGCTCTACTCAAAAATGGTGTAGGTCTCGGGAGTTTATTTAGCAGGAGATTGTGCTAAGTATAAGGACTTATTTTCTGCCTTGTATTTGGGTGCTATGTTTTATTCTACCAGTACATAATTAGGGCAGCTGAATTGCAATCTAAGTTCTTAGAGAAATTTGTTTCTTAACCTCTTACTTAATGGCTGTCATGGAAGAGCAACTTGTTCCCTTGCTTAGGCAGCTAAAATGTGTACAATACATGAACATTTCTAGTAATTTCTCTTTGCACAGGGAGCATACATAAACATTTCCATGAACCTTATTCCCATCTGGAATAAAACACAACTAGAAGGTGCAAACAAAAGAGGAAAATGGGGTCAGACATGCTGCAAGTGTAAACCTGAATATTAGTAGAGCTACCTGAGTAGCTGGAATATGACTTGAGACAGCTCTGATTCAACCTGGGCGAAATTGAAATGTGTTAAAATGTGTGGTCAACTGCTGAGGTTGTGCATGGGGGAAAGATGTGAAGCCCTGCAGGATCCCATCTCTGCAGGGATATCCTATCACCACAAAGATGGGATTACTTTCATCTCCTTGATCCCCCAAACCATTCAGGTCCTTCAGGGCCTGGGTATGACATTGTTTTGTTTGCTATGGACTCAAATAATGCTTAGCTCTCCATTTGGGTTCCTGCTGGATGGGAAGGGTAAGTTTTTTAACAGCGTTAGTGGAAATTTTGATTCAGGGCTTTCTGAAATCCCTGGAACTGAAAGCAAGAAGTTCAGGCTGTTGCATGGTTTCCTTGGACACATCATCTTTTTCTGCCTGGAAATTTAATACCAGTGGAATTAGGGGATTTTACATATTTATCCAGGATTTCCAGCATCTGGTGCCTGGCTGGGGCAGTTGCCCTGCCTGGCCACTGCTGACACAGAGTCCTGGTGTTCCCAAGTGGCTGTGCAGCCTTGGAGCAGCCTCTGGCATCACTGGATGGATTGTGTGTGTCCAGCCACCACGGCAGCCGTTGTGGTTGACCCAATGCTTTTGAGGAGCACTTGTGCTATAAACCACATAATTCACTTTGGGCAGCACCACTGAGATACAGCAGAGAAGTTGTTGGATTGCATTTTGAGCTCAGCTGTCCCAGTGAAAATCAGGAACGATGCTGCTCTGAGGGATGCAGTTTACCCGTGGGAAAGTAAGATGACATCAGCCATGGGACTGCCTCATGCAGCAGAGATGACATGGGAATGGCTGGGGGTTTTCTTCTCTTAACTCATCATTAGTAGTAACAGCCCACAAAGTGTTTTATCCTCAAGTAAATTCTCAAAGAGAAATGTTTCCCCTTTTGCTGTGGACAGTAGCTCGTTCTGAGGGAACTGAACTGAACCAGTCCATTAGGGATAAAAGGAAAACCAGCTTCAAGAGAACTGATGATAAATTTATATTGGACTTGGCAGCAGCCTGAGGTGCTGGATCCAGACAAAAATTGGCTTTGTGAATGCTGAGACATGGAGCTCCCTCAGCTCTGGCTATGTCCGCATACACCGATTTCAGCTTCAGTGTGAGAAGATGTGGAGGATTTCCAGTGCCTCCCCCACGTCTGTCTTCTATTTCCAAAGTATCATCAAATCTTTTTGCCCCCTGTTTGACGTATTTCTCTCATGATTTTTGCTTGATACTTTTCTAAGTTCTTGCAGGAGCATGAGAAGAATGTTATTTAAATGGATGCAGGCATTTTAGTTGATCTGTTCACCCTGTGAATTTGACAAACATTTCAATAAAGTTTTCATAATATCTTGAAAACTGCAATAGTGAAGAATGAAGTTTTTCATCCAATGTAAATGCATCCAATACAAGGAGAATTTTTCCTGATAGGTTGCTCTGGATAAAGAGCTATTGCTCAATAAGGAGTATTCACTTAATTTCTCTTTCTCCTAGACCTGACTGATCTCCTCTTCTGTGGAGAATAGTGTTGGGTAAACTTAATGCTTTACTAATTCTTAACCAAGGAGTAAGCCAGAATCATCAAGCAGTAGAAACCAGGTAAGATCCAACCCCCAGCTTTGTAAATGTGAAGGCTTGCTGCCTTCTGTTCTAATAGGAACCTAGATCATGCTTTCAGAGCTGAACAATGGCAGTTCATTGATGTAACTTTATGTTTGGAGCCCTGTTGCACATTTTAGGCACTTCCTTGCTGAGGAGCTGCCTGAAGCAGGTGGTTAAAAGCAGAAATGTCTGTTGGGAGCCCTGCATTTCTGTTTGCCTTTCCTCCAGGTCCAGCACAAGCACTCTTTGGTTTGTATCTTGCATTTTAAAGTTTGAGCAAACCGGAACAACTGAGGTTTGCCCTTTTTTTCTCAAGGTAGCACTGAAAATGCTTTGAAGGGGCAGTGAAAAAGCGTGATTTAAGACGATTTATGCTTTGGGCTAAGGAAAAGGAAGAAACAGGTAGATTTTATGTAATTTCAACTTCCAGGAGAGCTTTCTATGTAACAAATTTATCCCATTCCCACAGTTCCATGAAGGGCCATTCATTAACCTTTTGTGGGAGACGAATGCAATTCAGGGAGCTTTGCTAAATATGGGAACTAAAAACTAACTCGCTGTTTAGGAGCAGCAATAGAACTGTATTTAATGAGGTAAATCCGACTTGAGATTAACTTTGTTCAGGATATTTTCTAATAGGAAAGAAGCAGTGGGGTCATCCAGATCCCTTTGAAAATTTATTGCTGGCCTCAGGAATTCCTCGTACATACCAGGACTGGGAATCTGAGTAGCAGGGTGTTGTGGCAAGTAAAAAAATCAATGGTGTTATCTTGATAGCCAGATAACACAGTATCTGCTCACATAAAGTCATTTGGAGAATATTGTTTGTGAAAACCTCTTTGCTTTGGACCCATTCCTTCTCCTTTCCGTTTTCTGATAAAAAATCCTAAACACCAAGCAGTTAAAGCTGCCATAAAACTGAGAAGAAACACTGACACTGGTGCTTTATCATGCTCCATCTGGGAGGCGAGCCAGCTCTTCCTACTTCAAGTTTATTTCTCCTACTCTGCTTTACCTCAGATAATGTCTCATAAACAGTTAAGAGGGTCATTTGTAAACGTCTCGGAATGGTTATTGCTCTCATCATAGGCTTTGGAACTTTGTGCTTTCAGTCATCGAACATCAAGGTAAAAACCAAAACAAATTCCCAAGCCCAGGGCACTATTAGGGAGCACCTCCTGCCTGTAGGAAGGAAAAGTTGCTATTTTCTTCACCTTGAATTTTAAGCTTCATCTCTTAGATGAGACTTGTGAGCTTCCAAAGCTTAGTATAGAACTGAACTTCTGCTAAATCAAGGACTAGGATACCTAAAACAAGAGCTTAACTGGAGCTTTTTAA
>JANRGW010031202.1:0-14260 GCA_024733675.1 Psilopsiagon aymara
TGGCAGAGCATGAGGCTCAGAAAGTCCTTGGCCAGACCAAACATCACTAAGCCATAACTAAAAACATTGGTGTTATCGGTGCTGTTCCCTGGCCGAAAGTCAAAACCACAGCACAGCACCAGCTACCAAGAAGGAGAAAAATGGCTGCTACTGATGAACCCATGACAATTTGCTACCTGAGAAGGAGTTTATGTACTGAAATCTTGTAACCTCTCAGTCTCCCTTCAGTAAAATAAATATCCTGAGCTGCTGGAGTATCTTATTGTAAAGCATTTTCTGTAGCTCTTGGGATGCTTTCTTCCAGTTTTCCATTTTCTCCATTCCCTTCTTAGAATATGGATCCCACATCCACTCACCAATGTCATAAACCTCTCTCTTTTGTTCTTGCCTTCCATGTTAAACATACAAGTGTTGTGCTTTTTTGCTGCTGTAAGACTTTTTGAGTGCCTGTTGAACTGCAGTCATGCTGGAGTTTGTTTATTTTAATTTATCTGCAAATATTTCTGTGTAATATTCTGTAATTGCATGGTAAATTATGACCATCAAGTTTTAGAGTAAGCGCCTGCTAGAGTATTCTATGTAATGTAAGAGGGCCAATAGTTTTCACTACACTGCTGGCAGAAAGTGCTTGAACACTGGATATGCAATGACATTTTTCCAAATCTCTCAAATCTGAGTATTAACACACTGACAGACTCCTCCAGAGTGACACTAGCCAAATAATTTTACTTACCATGTTGCATTAGATTTTTGTGCATGTCAACAGGCTGTGATGTGATGAGCCAAAACACCAAGGGAAATAGTGTTCTTCCAAAAATGACAATTTAAGCCCATTTTAATTTTGTTACTTCACTAAGCTTAAGGGTTGGCAGCAGAGAATCCAGCTCACCCACTCAATAAGACTGTTGCTTTCAGCCAAGGAATCTGCAGTATGTTTTAATGGAGTAAATTAGTTACATAGTAAAGAAGTTGGTGGCTTTGGAAGCCAAACTGAAGACTCCTTAGAAGAGAGCGCACTTTCTAAAATAAGAGTATCACAAAGCACATTCTTATTCTTAAGTGCAGAAAATGCCAGCTTGGATTCATCATTATGGCTGGTAAGATGCCTTTGTCTTCTTGTATCCCAGCCCAATCCAAATAAGGATTTCCGTCTGTTTCCTTGGCTTTTTTAACTCATGCAGCTTGGAAGAGAGAAATACAGTGCTTGCAAACTGTGTCATAACATCTGTGTTACTAGAACCAGATCAAGAGATACAGGAAGTCCTTGATCCAACAGAACCCTAAACTTGAAGAAAGCTTAGATGGTAAGCTGCTAGGGACAAGGCTGTTTTGCTGATGTTCATACAGTGCCTTTCACAGTGGCGTTCTTGCCCATGACAAAAAGCTCCCAGGTGCTCAAATAATAAAACTGGAAAATATGCAAATACTCTCCTTGAACATCCAGTGCTTTGACGGATCAGGGCCACTACTCAGTAGATGAATGATGCTGGGTCACAGCAGCTGAACAAGCCCTATTGTTTTAGGAAGCTGTCATCTTGTGCTCCAAATTCTAATCCTTCATTAAAAATAGCCTCTAGCATATAATTGCAAAAATAGCCTTTCCCACTTGGACTGACAGCAAATTGATGCCATGTTGCCTCTAGCTTCTGTAATAACTGGAGACAGCAGCTCAGAATGGCCTATATTCACTTGTTTCACTTCAATATCTTGTTGACTCTGAAGCCTAATGATTGCTCTCTCAGGGTTCATGCTATTATTTAACTTATGATCAAATATGCAAGAAACAAGAAGAAAAATGTTCAACAGGGGTTGGTATATTTAGAGCATTAAAACCCTAAAATATGTGATTGTTGTTTTCCGTGTAATCCTTCTTTTCCTCAGACTTTATCCTCCATTTCTTGCTAGGCAAAAGCCACTCTTTTCCTCACCATGACGAATTCTGTATTTCATAAGAAACGTAGTTGTTACTATGGAGGGTATTGGCACTTGTTCTTAAACAATTGCACTTTTTTGTTTCCTTTGTTTTTACACTCATAGGAATGTAACTTTCTGTAATTTCTAGTTATGTTTACAATAAGAAGAAATGCACATTTGTTCAGAGTGTCTTGAGTTTAAGCTCTCTAGCTCATCTTCTAACTGGAAATGTGCATAGCATTCTCATCTGAAGTACTAATTTTGTTCCCCATTTAATCTGTAGATGAAAGAGTCATGGAATGAACTGAATAAAATAAATAAATAATTTAAAAAAGGATATCCAAGACAAAACCAACTGTACTGCAGCCAATTGAGAACTTTTTTAGGGGTTTAACATCTGGAAAAAAATGTCTGTGGCACTGGACTAAAGAGCAGGTGCAGCATTTAGGAACAAGGGTATTTGAGATGCAGATGGACAATGTGTGTAAAGGGTTCAGGGAAAACTTTCAGGTATCTGGCAGTTAAAACAACATATTCAAAGGCAGCCCAGGGAATTAAAGGATGATTTTTTTTTCCTGAGGCTCAGTCTTAAATTTTTTATGTCAAGTATGTGTGAATGAAGGGGAGATTTTGAAATCTGGAGAAGACGTAACGTGGTTTAAAGAAAATATTTTGATCCAGAGCACTGCAACTAAAGCCAGCCACTATTCCTATACAAACCTGTCATCTACCCAGAACCTTTAGACGTGCACAAGTCCTCGTGAAAATGCACTTTTATAAACAAAGGATGTACGTGAGAATTTGAAAACTTGTCATACAGTATGACAACAATTTGTTCTTTCTCTGTCATCGTTTGAAGATGAAGTGTGGTAAGAAGAAAATGGAATTAATGTTTGACTTCTGTGAGGATATCTTTATTAACCACCTTGAGGACTATACAAGAGAAACCATTCGAGTATAAAACTCATCGTTTTTGACTCCTGTGAAATCCTCTTGGTGTTTGTTAATTTGCTAATGACATTGCAGAAAGCAGACTTCTGTAACACAGCCTGTATCAGGGTTTGCATAAATCCCCCAATGTCACAGGGTAACACATTCTATGATATCTTCTGTAAACCTGAAAATGTCAGTTAATTTCAAATGTATGATAAGGAAGAAAGATTATTTTTTTTTCAATAAAATACACAGTTTTTGCTGAATAATTTTTGCCACTCAAAAATCCTGGTTACATGACGCAAACAGAACATAATCTGGGGATTAAGTAAATTTTTCTATCACCTCTGCAAGGCTCTGTAATAACAGAAATTTTTCCCTGATGCAATGAAGACTGTTAACTTGAAATATTTTAGAGTATTCAAAAGGTTTCCCTTTTGCTGTAGTGGAAACACAAGGAAAAAAACCTAAGGATGCATCACAGATTAAAATGCCTACTACCAAAGAACTTGTTTCATGTGGTTTATAGTTTATTCTGCCAAAGCACTTTTGCAAGATACTGCTATTCATTTTTTCAGGTGGATTTTGAGTTGCCCTATTTATAATAATGTATGATTATTTTACTTATGAATTTCTGTTCACCAGGGTGATAGTAAACATACACTCTGCTTTCCTGCCTCTACAGAGCTGGAGGCGGGTTTTCACCTTGTCCTAGTTAGACCAGTCACTGATACAACGTAGAGGCAATCATTAAATACAGCTGCATAGTTTGCCTCACTCTCTCCTTTAAAATGCATCTGAGAGACCCTGTGGTTTTAACCTTATCAGGCTCTTTTTTAGCAAGTAAAAAAATGCCAGAGGAGATTGTCTATAAACGTAATGACACTTTGAGGAATCAAGTTGTTCCCCTAAAGATGACTGACAAACTAAGGAAGTGTTAATTACCTAATCTGATGTAGCTTGGCTGATGTGTTTATCAGACAGAAATTTTGTATATCATGCATATGCTTTATTATTGTTGCATGTCAAATCGAGGTGGGATTTGTCTCAATTTTTGAAGACTTGTTTCAAAAGAATGTAGCTAAAGTTTGCAAGAGAATTATTTTTCTAATATTTCCCCACAAGGCTGGCTTGTCAGCCTTATCAAGGTGCTTTATGCTCTCTCTTATAATGTAATATTTAATACCTTTGTTTTTTGTATTTGGTTTCCTTGGTACCATTAGGGTAGAACAGGGAAAAAAAGGCAGATACAAAGGCACAAGTCTTGCTTTGGCAATTAATCCTCCAAACTATGTGCAACCAGCTGGATGAATAAAGAGTAGGGCCTCAATTCTGCAGACACCCAGCCACCAGAGCACTTCTCATCCTTCATGTGGGAAATTTCACCTATGTGTTCTCACTGAGCAAGAAAACAATTTCCATTTCACTGTGAGGGGAAGCACGGAATAGCGCAAACGAGGTTTAATGTGGCAATTTCTCCCCTTGTTTTAACACCCTAAGGCATTTGAAGGGTCGTGTGAGGTGTGTATGCCTACGAGAATCAGCCAAACAATTCCAAATACATGAGGTCTGTGGTTTTGGGTTATTGTAGCATTTAGCAACCTGCTCAAGTAACTTCAAAAATAACATTTCACTTTTGTGGCTGCTTGGAGGTGCTGGATTTTGCCCTGACCTGAGTTTTTTGGTTTCTAAATGTGCAGATTTCAGGGGGCCTTATCAGAAAAAGTGTTACCAAAAGCTAAGAGATTCCCGTTCTCAAAATACAAGGAATTAAAATAGATTTTTTCCAGGCTATATCCTGTTTATTTTCAACTTTAGTAACGGGTCTTAATCCTGAATTCATAGGTGAATTCAGATTCCACCTCTGGTAACACTAAAATGCAGGCCTTCCCTCTCCATGCTCTTTCCCATTGTCAGTCCACTGGAACTTCACTGAGTCTTAGCTGCATCCTCCATTAATTGGAGAATGTGCTTCACTTGGCCTTTGCCAACTCCTTCATTTTTCCTTTTTCTGAATCTAGCCCAGTAATGCTGCTCTGAAAAGACATTCCAGTCTTATTTCAATATCCTACTTTATTTATTTTACTCTCATTTTTCCTTGTCCTCTATTTCTTCAGTTCTTCCCCATATGAAAGTATTAAGGGACTTCTCTTTCATTTTTTTAACCTCATTTTTATTCTTTGGTCACTTCCCCCCACAATGGTCATCTCTACTAGAAGCAGCATCTCTTGAGAGAAAAAAAGAGACAGGCCTTTTAAATAACTCAGTCGTTGTTATGAAGAAGTGGGAGATGACAGCCATTTTCAGGCACAGTCCTTGAAGGAAAGCCAGGCATTCTGTGTTGATTTCAAAGCCCTTTGTTACCAGAGAACATTTTTTGTATTTTTTACATTCCCAAATGCCAGCCCCCTTTGCAGCATTCTGTGTCAAATCCAAACAGTGTTTTGAAATGCCATTAATTTTTTATAAATTAGTATAGGTATATTGATATGGCTGTGAATCTTTGTACAGTGCATAAGTCTTTTCATTAGTTTAACTGCTGCCACATTTTCTGAGTCCAGTTGAACATTTTCTCATAGGTCCTAGAGAACTAATTTCATCCAGCCAAAGCTGGCACAAGCTGCATCTGGGTTTAGGTTTACTTGCTCTGGCTTTTGGGGTAGATGACTGCTTTCATGAGTGGATAAATCATTTTCAACACCAAGAAGAAAGTGGTACTGAATTTGTTATGAATATGAGAGGTGATACTTTAGCAATGATGGGTGCTATGGCAAACTCGAAAGACAGTAACTATCCACTGACACTTTAGGATAAAAAACAGGTAGAAAACATGCATTTTACCTTCAACTCCCATCGAAGAGAATAGTGCTGAGTACATAAGAACCATTTGTGTTTTTCTTCTCTTACAAAAATATTCCTGGATCTTATTTTTATTGTTAAAAACAGAGCTTGAGAGGCCATATATGCTGTGAGATTTCTTCACTCAGTAAGCTTTGTCATTTAAGTCCCACAAATTATGTGCACTCATTCATTAGCCATGTTCTTGTAGGTACTAAGCACCTGAAAACTGTAGGTACTAAGCACCTGAAAACTGCAGGTGCTAAGTTACTAGACAGCCCTGAAAGCTGAGTTGCAAGACCTAGACAATTATTTTCCTTACCAGCACTTGTTTCACTAAGCAGGATTTCTGGCCACACATGCTCCGCAAAGGGAAACTTTTGTAATATTTGCAATATTGTTTCAGAAATGGTTTTATGATTTGTGGCTTCCAGAAAAAACATATTCCAATAAAACAGCTTTGACACTTGCTTCACCTGGTTACTCAAAATATTAACATCTCTTTTGAGTTCAGGTATGGCAAGTGCATGGAGGACATAGTAATCTTGGGCATTTCCACTTTCATCACAGATAACTGACACAGAAATTGTTCCAGCTAATTTCTTTTTTCCCCCGGCAACATGGTAATCAAAGACTTTAGGGAGATACTCAGTACGCAACCACTGAGATGTTGGCATGACCCCAGGAGATTTTAGGTTTGCTTCAAGGTAGTAATACAGACTTGGGTTATTAAGATCACTGAGTGCCACATTAACACATGTAAATGCTCCCACCATATATAAAAAAAGGGTTCACTGAATTGTTTTGGTCCTAAACAGTTATCTGTTACACAACAACAGAATCAGCTCTCCCCTTGCAATGTGCCTGTGGGTTCCAATGGCATGGAAGGGTTTCCTCTCATCCAGGACAGCAGCGCGGCCACTCCATGTGCACAAAACAGCACCACCAGAAACATCAAATGCCATTTTGTGGGGAAAAGATCGAAGCCATTTGGAAATGTTGTTTTATTTTGTGCCTGGTTTTGTTCGTTTGTCCAGCGGCTTTGGTTTTAAAACATGTTGTTTTCTTAGGCACCTGACCGACCTGAGGGCAACTGACCCTTTTGGAAATGAGAAAAAGAGAGAAAACCAAGAACTTCTCCTATTTTCCCCATCTTCCCACCTGACAAAGAGCACTTTAAGAGTCTGTAGGGGTGGTGGTGTTACATATTGTGCTTTTCACAGAGTTGGGGTGTCTCTCCTCCCCAAAGTCTGTGTCTGTTTCTTGGCAGTGGCAATATGGAGCTTCTTTTGCTTGGTGGAGGAAAGACCTCTGGTGAAAACCTGAAGTAGTTTCTCTTCAAGAGAGTTTCAGGCCTCCTCCCTCGTATGCTCCCTGAGGGTTTTCCCCTCTGCTCCCGGAGCTCAGAAGGGACAAAGGGAACCCAAGAGTTGTCTGGGTCCTGTCTGACCAGAGTCACCCAGGCATAGCAGGAGGTCTGGGGAGAGCTGGGCCCATGCAGCAGCATGCTTGTGGCTTCTGGTACCTTTCCTGACAGCGTCACCTTTCTGCATCAGTACAAATACCCAAAAAAGGGGCTTATATGGGATAAAACACTGGGCGCAGTGTTGCTGCAGGGCAGCACTGAAAAGTGCACAAGGGTCCTGCCTGGTTTTGGAAAGTGTCACCCAAAGTGAGGGACCATCCCCTTCATGGGGCCTGGCAGTGCTGCTGGTGGGACCCACTGGGGCAGGTGGTGACCAGTGACTGAAGGGGAAGTGTTGAGGAAGGAAGAGAGATGGGGTGCGAGGTGGGGCAAGGTGAGCCCCTTGGTTAACTCTGAGCTCCTTGGTTAAGTCTGTCTCTGGTTAGGATCATCTGGCTAATGTAAGTGCTGGATGAGTGAACACTTACAGATTTCCTTAGGATTTAAGGGTTACCTAAATATGCCCTTCTAGAAAAAAAAAAAAAAAAAAGGAAAAGTTTTCTCACTTTTTTGATACAGTACTTCTGTTATCATGATATTAATAATTTCGAGGACACTGTGGAAGACTGTACTAAGCTGTTGCAGTGTCAATTACACAGAGCTATATTTTTGTGCTCATTATTATTCTTGGATGTCTCTAATTTACATTTAAATGTACTGACTAATTTTGATTCAATCATGTCAAAAATGATAGGTCATGTGTGGGAGGAGATGACAGTCCTACCATCAGGAATTGCCAGAATGTGAATTCCTCGGGGCAATGATTTAATGCCCAAGTCAAGCCGTGCTGTCAGAATTGGAGGCCAAATTATGACACATTATGCTGTACTATGGACTTGCACATACAATACATATGAAAAAAGTGACTGAGATTGGAGTTATTAAACTATGCTTTAACCGCTGCTACATTTTCCTCTTCGCTCCCACTCTCTCTCCCCCTTGCTGTCTTTTTTTTTCTCTTGCTCACTGCATTTGTTCAGAGGTACTAATAATGGTACAGAATTCTCCTCTGTAACAACCAGCATCCCAAGCCATTCTGAACAGCAGCCTGTGATTAAAGTGGGTGATAAAATAATGGCACTTGGTATACATTTCTGCTTAGCCTTTCTTTAAATCATTTACATTTTTTTAGCATCAGAAAGATGTTCTGTGAAAGGGCAGGGCCTATTCATTCCATTGTGCTTTATTCCCAGGATGTTTTGGGGTTTTTTAAGACAGGAATCCACTGTCTCTGGATAAACCTGCTGAATAACCTTCAGCAGTTCCCAAGGAATCCATGGGTACTGATTTGCATATTGGATAACTCATCCTAATTATTGCACCCTATTTGCCATTTTATAGCTTAAGGGGATTTATCTGTCAGAAGTGAGCTTTTCTGCTTTTTTGGTGTTTTTTAAGAGCTGTTGGTTTTTCTACCTGGCCTTTTAATACTGGGGGAGAAGCTGCAGAGCTGTTTACCATGAACACTGTATGCACAATTAATTGCATGTTCTTGTTCAATCAGTGCTGCTATTTATGTCTTAAAATTCTTAGTTTGAGTTACTGTTGAATTTAATGATCTTGGATTTTCATCCTGCTATTATATGCTAAACTATTGTAGTCCTAAAATAATGCCGTAAGATACTACAATATAAATGATAGCTAAATTAGAATAACTGGGGAGTTATTTTGACTGTAAAGGATGACTTCAAGAAAATCCTTTGAGATTTCAAATAATTTGTGTGAGAGGTTGTGCTAAGGGATTTTATTGGCACAGGAGTGCATGATTTTTGTGGGACACATCTCAGTTTTGGAATGTTTATGTGACACCTTTTGTCCTTCTTTGAGGTACTGGAGATGAGCAAAAGGGAAATTTTTGTGTACTATAACAAATAAAACATTTTAAGCATTGCTTCAGAACCAGGCTCAAATTAAAACAGCTGACATTAAAGCCTATAAGCTGAGAATGGGCACTGGGAGGAAGGGCCATTGAGAATTCCAATTCATCCAATTTCCAATGAATCAGAAAAAATTCTTGTGATTATCAGCAGATTTTGGATGTTCTGGATGAAATGCAGTGACATTTTCAGAAGTGGTTTAGAATCCTGCATGTAAACCTTGAGGCTTAGTGTTCACAGAGCTCCAAATGCTGAAAAGTAAGTCTCTTCCCAAGCAGATCTGCCTTGCTGCAAACATGTGGCTTGTGTTGTCCTTTCCTTACCTCCCTGGGATCATTGAAATTCATAGTGTCTCAACCTTCTCAGTCAGGCTGGGGCTGTGTGCCAGCTTGGGGACTGTCTCCATGTGGCTGCGGCCACTCATAGCTCCAAATACCAGACCATGTGCTGGATGTGTAAGAGGTTTCCAAATGGCTTTTGTGCTCAGTGTGCTGTCTTAACAACTGCTTCTGATCTCCTTTGAGGCCATGGGAAAAAAACACAGCAGGATAGATGTACTGCATGGGCAAGATTTGCCAGTTGGATTGATCAACCCAATTTACATCATTGCAATGCAAGTGACAACTGTTGTTGCACTGGGAGGAGAGTGTGTTACACTTACTATCACAGAGGTGAGATGAGTGTCCAATGTGCTAAATAGCAGAGATAGGTCCCTCTGTCTTCTAAGAGAGTTCTTAGGCAGTTGGGATGGTTCCCAAAGTCTCAGGATATTTGATGTGGTTGTTGATGTCAGTGCCAAAGCTGCAGTGCTGGATGCTCCAAAGGGTAGTACAGACAGCAGTAGGGATGAAAAATCCAATCAAGTTCTTGTTTCCCAGGGGCCACTTTGGGGAAAGAAGAGCAAAATTTGTCAGAACTTGGAAGGCAATGAGAGCTGGGTTGTATGGATTGGATCGGATGTTGAGATTGTAACAGGCAATGAGGAGAGTCTATGGATCTGATTTCACTTCTGCAGGCACGCAATCAAAATTCCTCCTTACACTGACATGAAGTAGAAATGATCTGCAGCCAACTGGATTTCATACTTCAGTTTGCATTTCCCTGAACGTAAAGAGCTCCTATCCCTGATAATTAAACTTCAAAGCTAGCACTCTATTAAATGAATAAAGCTATTATTTCAGTCTGTTTGGCCACAGAGTAGTTGGTTGACATAGTGAAGGCATTAAAGAGGACTATAAACTTCACTGTTTTTCAAACAAAAGCAGTGTTTTAGAAGACACAGCAAAATCATCAGGAATACCTTAACCTCACAATGTGTGCAGATTTTTTTGTGTGCCTGAATGTCTTTTATCAGTGCTTCAGAGAAACATGAGCTAAACTGATTTTCCTGACTTCCGCTGGTCATGGGCTAGGATTAGCGTGTGGATGGGCATGGGCAAAGCCTTATTTTGGACTAGCAGCCTTATTTTGGTTGCAGAGGGAAAGTGAACAGCTGACAGGGGCCACACCTGGAAAGGTATTCTAACCTTGTAGATCAGGAACAGAGTCCCAAAGATAGAAAGAATGGAAGCTTACTGGGTAACACAGAAAGCCACAGCTCAGTAAGGTATCTTGCCATTTTGCTGGTACCTGAAATAAATATATTTTTATATCAGAGCCATATAAGCTTGCACAGTCTTGTACAAAGTGATTTTTGGAATTCTATTTGAGGTCTTACATAAAAAAGCCAATTTCTTCTTTTGGATTTTTGATCTCTAGAAACCAGTGATATATTTTATGTGGAACTGTGTCATTCCATTTTTGCCAATCAGCTTAATCCCATTTGTTCCTGATTTTGCAGTTTTCAAAACCAAATTTGCTATTGCTTTGTAAGATTCTTAAGTAAGCCAATCACTGGCTCACTTAACAGTCTTGCTCTTTCAAGATTAGAGTAGAGGTAGAGAAGGAGCCAGGTTAGACCCGGAGATGCTGTTTGAATAGCCTGCAGCTTTATTAACACATCTGGGAACTATCCAGCAATAACTTGTACAAAACAGATCATTCTTCCTTCCATAATCCACTCCACCTGTTGGAAGGCTGCCATCAGGATGGCTGGCCAGTATGGCCATTCTGGCGTGTTTTCTGGCCTTACTGTAGTCAGTTTAGCTGTGAGAAATGATCAGGCGACAACCTCATGTAGCATCTTCTCTGGACCCCTTGACCCCTCTATCTCTTTACTAGTTTCTGTTTGCCAGCCTGCTAGATCTGTGATCTGCCTGCTCCATGCTTGACATTTTACAAGTTCTAAAATATTGAATGTGGTTTTCCAAGCTTTCTTCTGTGTTCTTGAACTGCTGACATGACTTTCCTCAACTTGCCCCATCTTTGAGCCCTGGCCAAATGGAAAGGAGCGGAAGAAATTTTCCCTGGCCTGGAAAAAGGTGACTTTCATTGAATATGCCTTCCCTAAGCTTTGTCTTCTCAAATGCACTGTAGGCTAGTACCAACACACACCTGGGTTTTCTTATCCATCTGCACATCTGTGAATTTGTTTTGTGCAAGACCAGAAGATGGCTGGATTATCTGTACCAAGCAGTAGTATCTCAGTGTCTTCTCCCTTCTTTTCTGTCTTGCTAGGTTAAACTAGCTGTGCTGGCATGAAACTCTGGTGTGTGCGTGAATGTAAAATGGTATTTGATTTATTCATGGTGTCTGACATGAACATGGTTGATTTCTTCCACTTTAGGCATTTAAAAGTCCATGTGGTCTATATTAGTGATTGAGCCTCTCTCCACAGTCAGCTGAGAGAGAGAAACATGTTCACAGGGCAAATGCTACAATCTTGGTGACATGTTTGGTCAGCATGCATTGCAATGCAACCCTGATGTGCACTGGGTCAGACTTGCTTGATAAAGGCTGAGTAACACTGATTCACTGAAGAGCAAAACCAGCTTTTGTTCACAGAACAATAAAAGCAACTAACTTACTGAATTTTTCCTTAGGGAATTTTTCCATTCTGCCAGCTGGATCAGCCTAGTACCTCTCACCTAAACATCTCTACAAGACTCTGTATATTAAAAATAGCACTGAAATACAGATATTGAAAGGTGCTTAGAAAGACATTCCATGCTGAATAAGAAGGGTGTTTCTGACATACTTGGTCCTTTCCTTTCCTGGAATTCCTGTGCAGTACAATAGTAATAATTCTTAGTGGTAGAACAATTTTTTGGCTATGGAGATGAAAAACTTAGAGGATACCAATTTTTTTGAATATAGCTAGCTATTTTTTGAAACCTCAAGATTACCCAAAAAATAGTGTGAACTTGCAGAAGTTCTGTAACCTGTCCCATAGGTACATTTTCAATTGCATTATCCATGAAACAGATCGTGACTGGCCAGGAAAGACTTTCTCTTGGCATCCCTCATTGTGTTTCCTCTCTTCTTCCAATATGGTTTGCAGCCACTGTTATCAGCCAGTGTTTTCCATGCTGGTAACTGACCCAGAATGCCCTTTGCTGAAAGATAGAGGAAGAGTAAAGATAGTTTGGCAGAGAGGTCAGAGCTGTCTTTGTTCTCTTTTCATAGTATGGGAAGTCTCTAAGGAGGGAGGTGAATTTGTTCCCAAGGAAGTCTAACTCTCAAAAACTTAGAAGAAATGTGAAGAAGGAAGAATACTAACCAACAGAAAAGCTATTCTTGTATGTGGGAGCAGGAGGATGGTGGAGAAGCCAGCTGCTGCTGGTAAGAGGAGCTTGTGAAATGGCTTGCACAGAAAGAATGGCTTTTAGGAAAAGACTTGGAGGATGTGGAATGTTAGCTAGTGGCAAAAGGGGGTGTAAGGACAGCACATCTAAATCCTTGGTGGAAGACAGGTTCACTTTCCATTTGGTACTTTTCTTCTTCTTTCCCTACCCATGTGGTGTGGGAACTCTATTGTCACTGGTGTATAGAAGCATTCCAAATTAAAGTTCATTATGAACAAACAGGGAAAAACACAGATGTGAATACATGCGCTAATTAATTTGAATGATCCAGCTACATCCTGGCACTGGTGCTTCTGAAGACTGGAATACAAAAAATATTTTTTCAAATTTATGTATTTCTGTACAGGAATCTTTCCTGTTTGGCATTATGGTGGGATGAGTTTGTTATTCAGATTCCAACAAATGCTGTTTTCCAGATGTGACTTCACTAGTTACTCCAAGCTATTAAACTCCCAGTGCCCTGCGACTTGACACATATTTGACATATAAACACCATTACACAAATAAAATAGAAATTCCTCAGAAAACTGATCTAATAACATTGGAGTGATAAACCTTTAATGTTTGTTCAGAATAATATGAATTACCAACAGCAAATAATAGACTTGGAAACTGTGTTAGCAGGACAATGCCTGTGGTGTAAAGGAACACAAACAACCACAGCAAACAAAATGCTGTGGCTGGAATTTGATTTGGAGAACTGTTTTGGTGGATAACTATATAAGGCTTTTCATGTGCATTGTTTTTACGTGAGTGATGGTCACATCTCCTTGTTTTAAATAATTGGTAATTAAAGAAAGGCCTTCAAAACAGCTGATACAATTCATGGGTTAGGGTGGATTCTGTTGGTTTTAGTCATGAACACGGGATTGCGAGAGCTTTCTTCCTATGGCTCACTCAGGGAGAATGGGGAACTGATTAAGCACTTTCTGCTTGCTTTCTTCCTGTTCTGCTTACACCTTTTTATGAAATGAGTAATGCTTTTGTTTCTTCTGCCTGACTTTGGTGAATGATTTACATTCAGGAAAAATGGTTCCCTGTGGAAATAACAGTTATTAATTTCCAGTACCATGGCTAAAATAGCTTTGATACCATCATGATAAAGAATAGTGTGGTTAGAATCACTGTGGTATAGCATTCACTGACTTTTTTAAATGTTAATTTGGTCTCTTAATTTGACCTCCTGTTAGGCACTTTATGAAACGAAGATAAAAATGGAAAGGGTAATGCATTAATGCTTAATCCACTTAATGAAATAGGATTTCCTTTGTGATTCCATATAAATTAGGGTATAACTGTGACTTTTTGTATTTTACCTGACATAATAATAGAGATGAAATTAATTCTCAGCTGTAAATCCTTGAGGTTAATTTTGAAATGGTCACTTTACCCCTGTGGATTACTACATTTTACTATTTTCCAGGAGACTCAGATTGCATTTTTATTTTGTGCTGTTTTCTTCTTACTGCAGTTGTTCCCCCTCCCCCCCC
>JANRGW010031204.1:3961-19198 GCA_024733675.1 Psilopsiagon aymara
GCGCGATCCCCCCGGGGCTCCTTCCCGCAACCGCCTCCAGCTCCGACGCCCGCCCCTCACCGCGGGCCGTGCCGGGGGGCAGCAGCCGCCGCAGCCGCCGCTCCTGGCTGAGCCGCACGTCGGTGCCCAGCAGCTCCAATCGCCGCCGGTACCGGGCCCCGGCGCGGCGCAGCGCGGAACAGGAGAGGCGGTGCCGCAGAGCGGGGACGGCGGCCACGACAGCGACAACGACCACGACCGCGACCGCGGCCGCCGTCACCGCCGGCAGCATCCCGGGGCGCGCCCGCCGCCCCCAGCAGGGACCCGCGCACCGGGACAGCCCCCGGGGCTTTTCCGCCTCCGGCAGAAATGACGGTAAATGACGGCGACCGACAGCTCCGCCCGCTTTTATTTTCTTCTTCTCCCTTCTGAAAACAGCCGGTGCGGCCCCGCCCGCTGTTAAATCGCGAGTAAAACCCGAGCGCAACCCCCGCCCCCGGCAAGAGCCAGCGCCTTCCCTATCAAAAATACTGCAATTTGCCCGTTTTGCTTTGTTTTATCCCCAGAAACACAGTCCCACCCCCGGGTCCCCAACCGCAGCCCGCCAGGACCTGCCCGGCTGCAGGGCCGGTACTGCACAGTCCCGGAACTCGGGACCCCCTGCACCCCGCGCATGCAGCCGAGGGGCTCCTGCATCGCCCCCCGCCCCATGGCAGGGACCTGTCCCCCCCCCCCCAAGACACACGTGAAAGCCAGAGCTTGTGTGTTACAAAAAAATTCCGTGCTTTATTTTACTCTGTGGTAGAAAAATAACATGGGCAGGACCCCAGAGCTGCTCGGTCAGGCGAGGGCAGGGAGGGGCAGAGGATTCCGCTCCCCCCCCAGCACCCGGCCACTCTCGCTGGGTGCCCTCGCGCCCTGCACCGGCTCCACAGGGCGACGCTGAGCTGGGAGCCAAAGGGGCTCCCCACATCCTTGGGGGACCAAAGGATGAGAGAAGGTCCAGGAGAGGACCCCACCGCTGTGGAGCAGAGCACCAGCACGGACCAGGGGAGACCCCCGGCCAACACCCCCCTGCCCCGTGCCGGAGCTCTGTGCACCCACAGAACCCCCTGGGAATGGAGCCACGGCGTAGAACAAGAAGGCGACACATACATTCTTAGTGACGACTGCGAAAGCAAACCTGAGGCTGTTCTGCAGCCCCCTCCCCTCGCAGCCCCTCGGTGTGGAGCAGGGGGGCTGTGGGGCCGGTGCCTGCAGAAGCGGAAAGCCGAAGCTGGGCCTCTTGAAAAGGAACATACAGGAAAACCATGCGACAAATCCGCTGCCGTTTATACAAGGGCTTAAACACCAAAGAGCCGGACGTCAGCCTGCATTTCGGAGCAGCACACAGCAAATCTGCGGGGCAGGGCCCACCCGCCGCCCCCCCGGCACAGAGACACGAACACAGCACAGTCCCCGAAGCGAAGGGCACCCGCCCGTCACGACTGGGCATGCGGGATCCACTGACTGTCCATGGGGCGCCGCAGCAGCTCCTCCACGTGCCTCGCCACGTCCATGGTGTCCTCCAGGTCAAAGTCACCTTCAGGCTCCAGGACGGCATCGGGGCTGTGGGAGGCAGGGGGTGAGGGGGGGACCGGCTGAGGCACGATGGGGACAGGGGATGTGATACCTACTTCTGGGCATACATGTTGTAATGGGGCTGGGAGCAGACGGCGGGCGAGGGAGCCTGGTCCATGTAGGTGGCCCCTCCAGGGGCAGAATCACCTGATGGGTTGACAAACCTGCAGGGATGGAGGCTCATGAGCACAGGCGCAGGACAGGCTCCCCCCCTGGGGATTGCAGCACCTCCAACCCGCAGGCAGAGTGCAGGGAGAGGACCCAAACCCCACATCAACAAACAGTCTCAAGATGAAGGGTCCCCAGAGCCCCAGATGACAACATGGTGAGAGGGGACATCTGCCTTGCTATTGAACACACAGCCCTGCTGCACCCATGCTCCTCACCTCTATTGCCAGCTCAGCACCAGCATGGTCTAAGAGCAGAGGCGCCCTGGGCTGCCCACCCCAGCTAGATCTCATGGGACCACCCAGGCTCTGCCTTCAGGTCACACTTACTCTGGCACCACTTGCTTGATCTGTGGCTTCACGTATCCATCCACGGCTTTAGCTGGAGGAAAGGAGGCAGCACTCAGGCCCCGAGGTGCTGGTGCATGCCACAAGCCTGCAGTGGGGCTGGGGGCTTATGCTACAGAGCCCTGGCGGGGCTGGATGCGGCACCGGGGCAGAGCGATGCTGTGAGCCCCGGCTCAGCTCAGGCAGATGCACGGAGGAGAGGGACACACGTGGAGGAAAGGGGCAGCGCTACCTGGCGTGGACTCACAGAGAACCGGCGTGTAGTACTTGGAGAACACCTCGTCCTTGGGCCGGTCGGGGAACACATAGATGAGGTAACTGAGGTCTCCGAGGCGGTCGGCCAGGGAGCGGATGGAGAAGTCCCTGGTGGTGAAAGGCATCAGGTTCCAGAACATCCTCTCAGCTGGAAGACAAGAGCGAGGACCATGGTGACGCCCAGAGCTGGTGGACACAGACTGCGAGACCACGTTGACCATCAGACAGCATTTCCAGCGCCGCATCCCTCCCCTGGCAGCCGAGACAGGAGGTGCTGGAGCAGCAGCACCAGCACCAGCCCTGCTTGAGGCCCAGGCTGGGGCCAGCAGAGTCGAACTCACAGGAGTCGAACTTCCAGGCGATGGTGATGCCACCGATCTCCGAGTCGCTGAACCGCAGGAGGAAGGTCCCGTCGGGCTTGTTGATGAGCAGGTCGTGCGCCTGCTGCTTGTTGACAAAGCCCAGGATGGCCCTAGGCAGAGCGGGGGTGTCAGGGCCGGGACTCAGGGCTGGGCACCATGGCGCAGGGCAGCTCTTACCCGTCATTCCAGTGTGGCTTCAGGTGCTTCTTCAGCACTTCCATGACCCCATCAAACCACTGCCAGAAGGTGTAATTCCTCCCGGGCAGGTTTTCCTGTTGAGATGCCCACAAAATGAGCAATTCCTTCAGCCTCACGGCTGCTGTTAAATAACATAAGCATTTGGCACAGCAGCGGAGACTCAGGGACACCAAACCAGGCGTGGGTCAGCCCAGCCAGGCAGCAGCAGCAATGCCTCCACAAGGAGGCAGAGCTTGTCTGCAGGACCTACAGCACCCAAAGAGGAAGGCGACACCTTCCCATCTAATTTTTGCATCACACCAGCAAGAAACGGGTCCTTGGGAGGGACATGCTCCATCCAGCATCCCTGTGCACCTCAGCAGCTCACCCAGCACAGAGCCCAGGCTGCTCACCCGGTTGAACTGGGACCAGGACACCGTGGTGCTGCTGTAGTCCTCCAGGTGGGAGCTGCTGCTGTTGAAGAGCTTCTGCGCCAGGAACACCAGGTTCTCCTTGGTCAGCCCACGACTGCTCTGCACCTCCGCCTTGAACTTCATGTTGAGCGCCTCGCAGAGCTGCGGCCACTGCACCTTGTCGGGCACGGCGAAGGGCACACGGCCCTGGGGACACAGAGCAGGGTCAGCGCCGAGCTCTGCCTCCACGCATGACCCACTGGGATGCTGAGCCCAACCCCTGCAGCCCCCCAGCATGGATGGGGCCTGTGTGTCCCCCCCCCATGGCACTCACGGGCTCAGCAAAGGCATTGTCCCAGAGTACAGTGGCTGTGGCGTTGTTGTCCTGGCTCCCGTGCACGATCACCACCACGGGCAGGGACAGCGTCTACCGGGATGAAAGAGACCAGGATGGGCTGTGGGGCACTGCAAGAGCACCGCCCTGCAGAGGGGACCTGGCTGCTGGCTTTACCTTCACCTGGAACACCAGCTCGTTGCCACCAACACTGAACTGCGACTCGAAGAGGATGGTGAACTTCTCCTCCGTCACCGACTCAGCCCCGCGGCGATCCGAGCGCTTGATCCGCTTCAGGGACTGCAGGGACACAAAGGGGATAAATGGGGGCATGGAGGGACACCAGGGTGAGCACAGCGGGGGTACGGCACAGATGGGGACACAAGGGGGACAGGAGGTGGGGACCAGCAGCACTCACCATGTTGCGGAAGTGGGCGCTGAGCGTCCCCGTGGCCTGGTGATACTCCATCACGCAGCAGTTGTTAAGGATCTCCCCACTGCTCTCACTGACACAGGAACACACAGGATAAGGGGGATCACCAGGGCTGGGAGCGGGGTGCAGCCCCCCATGTGCCCCCAGCTTCTCGCTGCTTGCAGCCTTGTCTCCCCCTGCACACCCCCTGCCCCCAGCGTTACTTGTGGGTGCTCTCGTTCTTCAGCAGGGCCTTGGCTTGCTGCTCACTGATGATGGTGGCCTTCACCTGGGGGGGGTTCATGTGCACGTTCAGCTTTCCCCCCACCAGGAGCCGCACGGTAGCTGCGAACTTGGTCTGTGTCTTCAGCACCTGGGGGGGCTGCTTCTCAATGATGAAGGTGCTGGGGGCAGAGAGGGATCAGGGGGATAAGGGGATGGGGGTGCTGGCAGAGCAGACGCGAACCAGCCCCCCCCACCCCACCAGGCACCCACCGCTACCTGGTCACCAGCGCAGAGATGATGTCGGTGATGGTGCCATTCAGCTCCGAGAGCATCTCCTCCACCGGGCCCGGGATCGGCAGCTGCTGGCACAAGTGCTCAGCGCGGCGAATCTGCTGCCGGTTCTGCCAGATGATCTCTGCCAGCTTCTCGCACCTGAGGACAGTGGGGCTCAGCACCGTGCCGGGGCTCAGCACCATGCCCCATCCCGTGCCGGCACCCACCAGGTTTGCAGCACATCCAGGGTGCCCTCGGGGGGACCCCCATTCCCTGCCAGCTGCTGCCGACGCTTCCACTGGATCAGCTCATCATCCAGGATGGTCGTTTGCTGCTTGCGCAGCAGCTGCAGCGTCTTCTGGTGCTTCTCAGCCAGTTCCTGCGGGGCAGGAGGGTGTCAGGGGCCATGGGGACGGTGTCACATCCAGCGCAGTGCGGGGACGGCGGCACTCACCACGCGGTACTGCTGTAGTGTCTGTGCCTCCCGGTGCAGCCAGGCCTCCAGCGATGCCTTCTTCTGCTGCAGCGTTGTCTCCCGTGACAGGCGCTCCTGGGGACCCAGCTGGGAGAGCTGGGAGAACTGGGCTGGGGGACAGGGCACAGGGTAAGGGACGGTGCCACCAGCACCCCATCATCCCCCCTCGCCCCATCATCCCTCCATCACCCACCTTGGAGGCGCATGTTCTCCTGGTACTGGATGATGAAGTACTCCTGTGTCTGCTGTAGCTTCTTGAGCTCGTTCTCAGAGTCCTGCGTGATGAGCCGCAGCTCCTCGAAGGTCTGGTTGATCTGCAGGTGCTTCTGGGACATGGCATCCACCAAGGAGCCGGCCGGCGATGGGCTCTGCAACAGGGAACACTTCAGCAGGGCCAGGGGACCCAAAGCATCCCCAACCTCAGTGCTGCTCCCATCACCCCAGTGCTGGAGCCCCCCTATGGCCTCCCTCACATTGTTCGCCTCCCGCACCAGCCGCTGCTCGTGGTAGAGGATGTGCCGGATGCACCGCACCAGCTCCATGGGGCACCGGTCGTACGTGTTCTGCAGAGAGAGCACAAGCCTGAGCCAGGCACGGCGCAGGGACACCCCCAGCCCCACAGCCCCTGCTTGCAGCACCCCATTCACCTGCAGCTGCGTGGCGTAGTGCCCCAGCTTGATCTTCAGCAGGAAGCCGTCCTCACCCACTTGGTGGTCTGCCTTCTTCTGCAGCTCCTGGATCAGCCCCTCCAGCAGCTGCGTCGCCTTCACGTTCTCCTGGGGGTTGTCGAGGTCGATGGAGTCCCTGCACACACAGAGCAAAGCGGTGGCCTCAAAGAGGAGCACCCCAGAGGTGGGTGCTGCCGAGCCCAGCACCCCGCAGGGACCTGCTGACCTACCATGCCTGGCTCTCGATCCACTGCGACAGGTAGTGCCGCACCTCGATGGGGAAGTGCTGCCCATAGAGCGCCTGCATCTGCCGCAGGGCTTCGCCCTGGAGCTGCTGCGCCTGGATCCACACGGCCATGGCTCAGCACCTGCGGGAGACGGGCCCGTCACGGCACCGCGGTGGGGGTCCAGCCCGGGCCACCGCCAAAGCCCATGGCAGAAGCCTCCAGGTTCCCAAAGCTCTTTGCAGGTTTCTCCAGGTTCCCAAAGCTTGGAGCCACCTCCAGCGGCCAAAGGAAGGGGTGTGCAGGGATGGGGCACCCCTGCTCTGAGCCAAACCCCCCCCCCCCTTTTCCAGGAAGAGCCCTGGGGGGGGGCCAGGGCCATGAGCGAGCCTCGGCGCTGCCTCTGCACATGGTAATCATTTCCTCCCGCCGTGGGATCGCAGCCATCGCTGGCCACGAGAATGAGGAAACGGGGCCGGGAGGAGGGCTGAGGGACTCAGAGTGATGCAGAGCAGGGCCCCCCCTGCGCTCACCCGGCTCCTGCCCACACCCTGGCACTGCCGCGGCAGCGGACGAGCAGGAGCACCCCGGCCCCAAAGGCTCATGTGGCACCATGGCGGGTCCCTGGTCCCACAGCCGCCACTGCCCCATGGACCAGTGCCAGGGGGGAGATGCTGCTCAGAGCACAGCTTCCCAAAGCAAGTGTTGGGGGGGGTGCAGAAGCGCTGCCAGATCCCACATTCCATGCAGATCCAGTCCCTGGCTCATATGGAGCAAGCAGGGAGAGGAGACAGCCAGGGAGGGCACCTATGGAAAGCTGGAGCATCCCTGGCTGCTGTTGTGTCTACAGCTCGGTGGTGCCTGGACAACAATCTGGTGGCTGCTCTGAGGGTGATGTGATGGAGAGGGATCAGGGAGGGCCTGGGGGGCTCACAGCCCCTCACGCTGAGGGCACAGCAATGAACAGCGGTTCATTACACCCAAACCACCCGGGATTTAATGTCATGTGGAGGTGCTGGGCTGTGTCCCAGCGGGATCCAGTGGCTGCACTGGCCGGTGACAAGCTGGGACTGTGGCAGGGGCACGCAGCAGGGGATGGCAGCAGTGGTTCTGAGCAGAGCAGTCGCTGGCAGAGCCCCTGAGCCCTGCGCAGGAAGAGGAACAATAACCAAGAGTTGGCTAAAAATGAATTTTTCCCCTATAAAAAGGGAGGAACATTTCCACATTCCCAGAAATCACCAAGTTGGAAACCCTGCTGGCGAGGAGGCGCCTGGGGAGGCATAAAAAAGCAGGGAAGGAGGGAAGCGAAGGGGGAATGGCCAACACGGGACGCCGCTGGCCTGCAGATGCTCCTAAGGCGCATTGGTGAGAACCTGCCCCAGCAGAGCTGAGCAGAATGGCCACGGCCACCACGCCACCGATGACCGAAGTCCCCGGCACAGCAGGGACATCACAAGGACACAGCAAACAAGCTCTGCCCTGAGAAAATGGTGATCGCTTCCCATCTCGCAGTGACAACACACTTCCCATTCCACTCCAGTGGGTTGTTAAGCAACGAGTCTGAGGCTGCTGCCACGGTGAGCGGCAGACACCGCGCTCAGCTGGGGCCGGCTGGGGCACTGCTGCCAGGGAACCTGGCGGAAGGCAAGGCAGCATCACGCAGCCTTCACCAGGGGACATGCAGCACCCCGGCAGTGATGGGCAGTGCTGCTGCAGCGCCACACGTTACCACGGGTCAGCCACACTGCAGCCGCTGGCCACAGGCACGCTCAAACGACTGCAAGAGACAGATAATTGCAGTGGTTTAAGCTACTTTGCATTTGCTTGCTGGCAGTGAGCTATAACCCACCCATTACTGCAGCTCGGTTAACCAGCGGCAACTCAACAAGCCACAGCAACGCGCTCACCGGTGACTTATCGCCTGCGGAGCGGCACACGCGGCATGTCCCGGCCATGGCAGCGGCTGTGCCATGACAAAGGGAGGAAAATGCCTCACAGGGCGAGGTTGGCAGCAGCTCCTTCCATGTGCCGCTGGCACGGCAGAGCCTGAGCACCAGCAGTGCCTGCCCAGGGCTGGTGCACGCTCACTGCATGCACTGTGGGATGCTCGCTGCATGCACTGCGGGATGCTCGCTGCAGGTACTGCAGGATGCTCACTGCATGCACTGCGGGATGCACGCTGCATGCACTGCGGGATGCTCGCTGCATGCACTGCGGGATGCTCACTGCATGCACTGCCAGAGGCTCACTGCAGGTACTGCAGGATGCTCACTGCATGCACTGAAAGATGCTCGCTGCATGCACTGTGGGATGCTCACTGCATGCACTGCGGGATGCTCACTGCATGCACTGCAGGATGCTCGCTGCATGCACTGCCATAGGCTCACTGCAGGATGCTCACTGCATGCACTGCGGGATGCTCGCTGCAGGTACTGCAGGATGCTCACTGCATGCACTGCCGGATGCTCACTGCATGCACTGCCGTTTGCTTCACTGCACGCACTTGTGATGCTCACAGCACACAGCCACTCGGGATCTCCCCACAGGCGGACACCCCGGCACTGGCAAGGCCAGGCAGTGGCTGAGAGCCAGGCAAAGCCCTGGCGGTGCCATGGCAAAGGGTCCTGGCTGTAACCTCTCCGCTCCCTCACTGCTGCCCCCCCCAGCCCCTCTGCAGCTCCCGCAGTGCTCGGTGCCCTCCCGGGCCTGAGCTCTGCAGAGCCGCGCCCCCGGGGCTCTGTGGTTCGCGCGGTGCCGGTGCCGGTACCGGGCCGCAGCCGCCCCGCGGCCGCCGCAGTAAACACCCGGGCACGTGGTTTCTCGGCATCGCCGAGAGCCCGCGATCGCTTCCAGGTCAGAGCTGGCCCCGCTCGTAGCCGCAGGGCTGGAGGCAGTGCACCCCACGGCTGATGCTATGGGGGCTCTGCTCCTGCCCCCCCCCCCGAGCAGCCCTGGCGGGAGGGATCCTGTGCCCCACAGGAAGGGCACCCCAGGCAGGATCCAGCCCCAGCTGGGCCCCAGCAATGGCAGCGCTGGCACCCACAGAAGGGCTTTGGTTCCCCCAACACAGACACTCATCCCCTGCCCACATCAGCCCATCCCAGGGGACCCAGTGGACCCCACAGGCAGCCCAGTGACCCCCTTAACTGGATCCCAGCGGGGGTCTCCCCATTCAACACCCCTGACACGTGGCCTGCCCGCTGCAAGCCGTGAGTGCCTCTGCATCACATCCTGCCCTGCAGCGGGGGGCACAGAGAGCCCCCCCACTCACCCAATGAGCCCCAGGGCTGCCCCAGCCAGAGCTCCCCTATGCACGAAAGCCCCGGGGTTCAACTCCTCGGGGGCACAGGAACTACAGCCCCAGCTCGGCTCCACGGTTGCACTCACCGGGGGTCACGCACTGCTCTGCCCCATGCACCGCTGCGGCGCCCCAGCCCCACGGCGGCTCCAGGCAGGCGCTGCCGGCACAGCCGGGCTCCGGGATGTCCGTTTCTCAGGCTCCGTGCTACAGGAAGGAGAGGAGAGCAGCTATTTCCTTCCAAAATGTCAGCTGCCTGCGCAGGGCAGCCAAGCCCCGGGCTGTTGGCAGCTTCCTCCATCGCGGCTGTGCGCGGTGCCCGCCGAGGAGCAGAGCTGGACCCGGCCCATGCTCATCCCCGCAGCCAGGCACAGCCCCAGCGGGTGGGATGGGACCCCAGGGAGCGAGGCAGGAGCGCAGCACACGGGGAGATGGGATGGACCCACCGGCACCACACGGCACCCGGAGCAGCGGTGCCGGGGAGCAGCCCCAGGCCCCCCCGGCAGCACTGGTGAGGGGGCTGCAGTGCTGGGAGCGGGGCAGCGCACCCGGCTTGTGCCTGCCTGCGGTTTCCAGCCTTGCGATGGGAGGCAGCAGTGCAGGAGGGGAGCTCCTGCTGCCAGCGCTGTGCTTTGATGGGGTCTGTGTGTCCTCCGCACCTGAGCAGCAGCTTCTCCCCAGCAGCAGCGGGGAGGAGGCAACCAACAGTCGGCCCCCACTGGAAACCACCACGGCCGCTGCGAGGGGCCCGTGGAAGAGGCATGGCGGGTTCTGAAGCACAACGTGTGTGGCTGGAGCAGGGGCAATGGGTGCTGCTGCGGGTGGGCAGAGCTGGGGCTGGCAGGGCCAGGAGTGGCCATGCATCCGGGGAGCCGCAAATGGGGAACTTGCACCGTGACAGGAACAGGGAAACCCCACACACAGCCCGATGCTGCCTGAAAGAAACCAGCCCCACACACAGGTGGAGATGCCATGAGCCTGGGCCTGGACCTGCCCACTGGCATTTGCTGCCCTTGGGAAAGGGTTTCCTTCGGATTTTCCCTTCTGACCAGAGGCCCAGAAAGGCGTCAAAACCAACCCACCAGAACACCCGGTGAAATCCCAGTGAAATCCCTCAAATCCAGGGGCTGGGACCATGAGAGGAATCCACCCTGGTGCGCCGAGAGCCACCCCGTGGCAGCCACGGCCAGGTACCGGCACTGCCCTGGTGCTGGTGGGATTCCCCCAGTGCCAAGCACCGGCAGGACCTGGGTCCTGCAGCAGAGGAAGGGCCATGGCACCCCCCAGCCGAGTGACCCTGTCCCTCGGATTACCCCATGGCACTGCACACCCATTCCCAGCACAATGATGCCTGATCCCGGCCGGGAAGAGCGGGAGCCTGCCTGGGCACGGGGCAGAGCAGGGAGCACGGTGCTGGTGCAGGAGCAGGCACCAGTGGCAGAACACCAGCAGTGCTGAGCACCCACCCAGCACCCATGGGCATGAGTCCAGCCTGGATCCCACGGGACATCCACCATGGGGAGCCCCGTCCCTACCAGCGCTGGTGCCATCCCCACCCACCCCCAGCCAGGATTAGAGAGGCCTGGGCACAGCACTGCCCACCCACAGCATCCCGGCTCCATGCGGACACAGCCACCACGTGCCAGGACACCTGATGAAGGAATTTTATCTCCCCTGTAACTCACACACCACCCTCACACCGCTGCAGAAGCAGGGAAGGTCCAACCCCAGTCCCCATCCTCCACCCAGGAGCAAAGAACCCCACATGCAGCCCTGAGAAAGGGCAGAGAGGTGATGGGCTCCCAGTGACCCTCCCCAGTGATGGGGCAGCAGCTTCAGGCACAAGATCGGGACAGGGAGATCCAGGACAAGGAGAAGCCCCTGCACCTTGTTCATCCTTCCAGCAAGCCAGCCACCTCCTGGGGACCCTGCAGACACCCCAGCATGGCCCCGGCCCCGACGCTGCCTCCAGCACAGCCCTGGGCTCACCACTAATCCCTGCTCAGACCAGCAGCAGCACCGGAGGGATGGGCTGGTTGGAAGGACCTGAGGATTAAGATCATTTCAGCATCGAATTAGTCCTGACTGGGGCCTGGAGATACGATTTCATTTTCTCTGCCACGCTCCAGGGAGCACACGCAATCCCACTAATCCAGCTGCCGGCCGGGATGGATTTGCAGAGCAAGAACCGGGTGAGCTGAGCAGGCACCAATGGCACTGCTGTGGCCGCATCCATTCGCTCTGGCCACTGTACATTGGTGCTCTCCATAGGTTAGGATGTGCAGGAGACACCCCCATCGCTGGCACGGGCATCCATGGGGCAGCAGGCACACCATGGCACAGGCATCCGGCACACCACGGCACGGGCATCCCATGGGACAGCAGGCACACCATGACATGGGCATCCATGGGACAGAAGGCACACCATGGCATGGGCATCCATGGGACAGCAGGCACACCATGGCATAGGCATCCATGGGACAGCAGGCACACCATGACACGGGCATCCATGGGACAGAAGGCACACCATGGCATGGGCATCCATGGGGCAGCAGGCACACCATGGCATGGGCATCCATGGGACAGCAGGCACACCATGGCATGGGCTTCTGCGGTCAGGCAGAGGGACACCACTGACAGCACCCACTCCCCGACTGCTCTGCCCAGGGAGGAGGCACCGAGCACGCTGCAAGCCCATGCATGGAACATGCAGACCCTCACACCCTCCTGTTTCGCAGGGCAGGGCTCAAGCCAAGTGCTGTCAGGCACCATGAGGACAGGCAGGACCCCCAGCGCAGCCCCTGCATCCCCTCAGCCCCTCCAGGCTATTCACAGCCACTGGGTGCCAGGGTTTGTGCTGTAGCAGCTCCATGCACAGCGATGCTATCGCATGGGTCAGCAGAGCAGAAGGGAGGGAGGGTAAAGCCTTGCCTCTGGAAGAGGGGCACGCAGACCTGCAGGACACCAGGAGGGAGGACTGGTCAGAATGGGAGTAAAAACCCAAAACACCAATGGTTCCTGCAGAAAAACCTCATTTTGAGCGGGTCAATCCCAGTCAAACCTGGCCAGGGTCATACACGGCGTTCATCCCAGATGGACACAACACATCCAGGCGGGAGAGCTGGGGTTTGGCTTCCCCGGCACAGAATGTGCTCCGCAGGCCCAGGAGCAGTAGCAGCCGCTGGCAGTGCAGGGGCAGAGCAGAGCCCCCGGTCCCGGCTGCACCAGGAGCACCCTCCTGAGCGCTCCCAAAGGCTCTGCTCAGCGCTGGGGTTACACATGGAGCGGTCGGACCGCGGCGGCTGTGCCAGCGCCAGCACCAAAGAGGGCAGTGATCGGTTTACAGCTGCTCCGAGGGGCTCAGATGCCGCCAGGCAGAGCTCCCTGCTCTGCCGAGAGCTCTGCAGGCAGCCACGGAGCGAGGGGAACAGGCACCGTGTGCCCAGCGCCGTTGGGCAGCACGGAGCGCTGCCCCAGCCCCAGCCTTTCCCCCAGTTCCCTCCCCATGCTATGAACCAGCGTTTATCTCTCCTAACAACACAAAGACCTGAAGTTGCAGCGAAAACAGAGATTGCAAAACTCACCAGCGACTGCTTGAACAGGGAGCGCGCTGTGCCCATGGCACGGCTCGGTTATACCCCCACGGCCGCCCGGCAGCGCATCGCTGGCACCAGGGAGAGCACAGGGCACGGAGCGCTCCCACCTGCGAGCCGCCGGCGCTCCCGGCCCCTCTGGGGCAGGCAGATGGGTGGATTCTGCTTTATCAGCAAGTCAGCTCAGCCCTATCGCCAGGAAGCCGCGCTCGCATGTGCCTCCCCCTCGACATTTCCCAATGCGGCGGGAGAAGCGGCTCACAGCAGTCTACCTTTTATCAGCCAGCAGATGTTGCTAGAACTGTTGCTGCATTTACCACGCAGGCATGCCCAGCACCACTTGGATCCCTGCGCCGGCCACATGGTGCCAGGGTAAACACCCCCGCCCCCTTCCTCCCGGGATCAAAACACTTGGGGGTTGCAAAATAGACACCCCATGAAAGGAAAGGCATGCCACAGAAACAGTACAGCTGTCGAGGCTACTTCTCCCCAGCATGCCGGAGCCCCGGAGCCAGCAGCCGGAGCTGCCTGAGCCACCACAGAGCTGAATCCTGACCCAGCGAGGTGGGGACTGGTGACCTCCTGCCTCTGTCCCACAGCCACTGCAGTGCATTTGGCCCCATAATGTGGAGGCTGTTCCAAGGGCAGCATAGGCATGCAGGGGATGGGGATGGGAGGGCGGTCCTGCTTGACCCCAGGGCTGCCCTGATGCCCATGGAGTGCAGCCTGATTTACAGTAATTCCTTACAAAGCAGCAAGTCATTTCCCAGCTGATGGGGCCGCTTCACTGTACTCGGCACAGCACAGTCACCACTCGCTGCCCACGCCGAGGAGGAGTACAAGGAGCAGGGATTTTTTGCAAGCAGAGTATCTGGGTTTTGCTATCACTCAAGAGAGAGCTGGGAAACCCCACGGCGAGGACCTCACAGCCACTCTGGAGTCAGCACTTCCCCTGCAGTGAAGGGGAAGGTCCCTCCAGAGGTTCCATGCAACCCTGTGCCAAGCATCCCCAGCTGCATCTCCCTGTCCCCAGCACCAGCATCCCTCATCCTGCCCTGAAGCATCAGCCCCGGCACAAGGCCGGCACATGGAAGCCAGCGAGGCGGCTCTAGTGACACATGCCAAGGGAGGACACCGGAGGGGTGACAGCCGCCCGTCACGCCCCATTCCCAGCCCAGCTCTCCCGTGTCCCCAGGCATGGGCTGTTGGCACCTCTCAGCCTGCTCCTCCTCCATGTGCCTGCTCACGCAGCGCAGCACAGCACAGCCCTCCCAGCCCCGTGGCAAGCCACGCTCTCCAGGGATGGTTATAAAACCAAAACCCAGGGAGATGGCCTCCATCCTCATATCCAGCACCTCAGGGACCTGGGAGCCACGTCAGGGCAGGCACCAGGACTTGCTGCAGCCACCTGCAGGCAGGTGACCCCAACACCCCCAGTGCCTCCCCCTTGCCCAGAGCCACATGGACCAGGCAGCACCAGGCAAAGCTCCGGCCCAGAATCACTGCTCTGGCACAAACCCACTGAGGCAATGGCTAACCTCAGCTCAGAAGAGAGCCCTGCAGCAGCTGCCATTGAGTTTTCCCGGCCATTGAGTTTTCCTCCCAAAGGGCATGACGAGAAGAGAGGGCAAAGCTCCTGCAGTGCAGGGCTGGTTCCTTGTGCCCGCGGTGGTGGCTGCACTCTGTGAACAACCCCCTGGTTCACACAATGGCCACCTCCATGGATGTGGATGGCTGTGATGCAGTTGGGAATGCCAGGCGGGCCGTAGGCAGCATGAGCCAGGAACACCACGCTGCAACACGGTGTGCAGGGACTTTGTGTGCAGCGTCCCTGCCATGAGTGAGCCACACGGCTCTGCACTGCGGTGCTGTGCCCTGCACGATGTGCCCCAAACACCTCGAACAAGTCACTTGTTGTCACTACCTATCCCCTGCGGGGCCAGGCGAGCACCAGCACCCGCATCCCGGTGCCCACCCGAGCCGGACGCGGGGGGTCCCGCAGCCGCCACGGTCCGGAGCTGCCGGGATCCCGGCCTGGTGCGAGCCCAGCGCTGGGCACGGAGCCCTGACAGCTCCGAATCCACCGGGACAGGTGGCCCCGGCCCCACCGGCACCCGGCCCGGCCCGCGCTGGGTGAAAGGCCACCGAGCTCCGCCGTCCCCGCGGTGTCACAGCTCCCGGGAACGTTTTCCATCCGCCCTCGGCTCTGCCCCGCGGCGCAGAGCCGCGCAAAGTCCCACGGCGGGGACGTGGGACCCCGCTCCCCGCATGCGGGACACCCCCCCCAGGGCTGCTCCGCCTCCCCAAGGCCGCCGCTCCGCCAGGGCCCGGCCCGGGGCAGCGGGAACCGACACCGCTCCGCCGCTGCCACGAGCGCCGCCGCCCCGGGATGCGCCGCGGCCCCGGGACGGCCC
>JANRGW010031205.1:0-12820 GCA_024733675.1 Psilopsiagon aymara
CCTCACCACCCTTACACTAAAGAATTTCTTCCTCATATCCAATTTAAACTTCCCCTGTTTAAGTTTGAACCCCTTACTCCTTGTCCTCTCACTACAGTCCCTAATGCAGAGTCCCTCCCTAGTGTCCCTATAGGACCCCTACAGACATTGGAAGGTTGATATGAGGTCTCCACGTAGCCTTCTCTTCTCCAGGCTGAACAGCCCCAACTTTCTCATCCTGTCTTCATATGGGAGGTGCTCCAGTCCCCTTTCTCATCCTTGTGGCCCTCCTCCGGACTTGTTCCAACATTTCATGTCCTGTTTTTATTGAGGACACCAGAACTGCGCACAATGCTCCAAGTGAAATCTCACGAGAGCAGAGTAGAGGGGCAGGATCAACTCCTTCGGTGTGCTGGTCACGCTCCTTTTGATGCAGCCCAGGATATGGAAGGGACAAAGTTATGAATTGTAAAGTGAGGTAAGGCTAGATTGGATCACTATTTGCAAGTTAAGAAACAGATCTGTGAGAAAGGGAGAATAGCATGAAAAATATGTGGAGTAATGTTGATTACTGTATCACAGAGGTTCCACCAATAAGCATCAGTGGATTGGCCTTTGGAAAAGAAACTGTCCATGATCAATATTTGATAATATCCTGTAGGTAGATATCAGTACTAGAAAGGATGAGAAAATGTAAAAATTTCAGAGCAGAATAATTTATAGATCCTTGTTGGTTTGATGAACTTCTAACTTTGTTCAGTAAGAAGGCTCAATGAGGCAAAGTTAAATTTTGGAGACCCTTGCAGGTCTCCAAAATCATATTCTACTCCCAGTCCGCTAAAATTTTTGGCTGAGTTTGACTGTTCAAATAGAACCATATACTGCAATTGGAGTATGCTGTCTGGCACCCAGCTGCTGATTTGGGTCTCCTGTGTCTTCTATGCATTATAGTTTGCCTATTTTGAGAAGGAGTCCTAGACACTTCCAGGGGTCTCAAATGTCTGTGGATAACTGTTTAGGCAGCCTAATTGTGCTGTTCTTTCATGCCTTTCTTTGGTGTCTCCTTTTCAGTCTGCTCTGTGTTGTCACTGTTCTGCAGCAATGCCTATATTTCAGGTCTCATTTCTTCCCATCTCTCAATCTTACGGTATATTCCTAAATGTTATATATATCTTTAAAATTTGTCTTTGCTCACTTCTGTCTTCTGTCTCGGAAATCCTCTCACTCTGTGGGCATCAGCATGTTGCTTTGTCAGTGTCCAGCCATGAATAATGCTTCTTCCACAAAATCTGCAGGTGACAATGCTGCAGAGGAACCAGTCCATAACCTGGCATTATGCTGAGGTTTTATGTGGCACCTAGACAGTCTGCTGCTATTCCCTCCTGAAACAAATGGCGGGGGTGGTAATGACATGGGTTTGGACACATGATAATGTTCAACACATACTGCTGTTAAATGAGTTCTCAAGAAATAAAGTAATTCCTGGCAGATTCTGGAAACTACCTTCACACCAGCCAAGGATGGTGTCAAATCAGACATGGTTGCACATAAAAAACCCCCGGAGACAGGTTTTTTTTTCTGAGTTATTAAGACTCTTTATATATGAGAGATATATCAAGAGAATTATACTGCTTTGTTTATAGAATGGATATATGCTAGAACAGCTTAGGTGCATTTGTATTGACAGTGTCCAGATACCTTACCAGTTACTAGTTAGGACTCTTAAATTTTGTAACTGTAAAAGTGACATGTAATAATTACAGCTCTGATACATGGACATGTCCTTTGTTTCTAAGGACAGGCTGCAGAAACAAGTCATGCATGCGCTTCATCCCTATAATCCTTTGTTTACATTTGGTGTACGATTGTAGTTTGCATTTTGTACACAGGTTGCTGTAATATCTGCATAGAACTGAATCTAGCCATCACTGTAATTGCCCTGTTCTGGACAAAATACCCATAGGATATGGCACCAGCTAAACCTGCCATAGAATTATTCAAGATTTCAAAGTGCATTTAAAATGGGAAGTGAAGCTTACCAAATACTTTTTAATATACACAGTTTGACTGCCAAGTAGGAAGTGGATAAGTGGGTCTGAAGAGTGGACGACACCTTCCCAGATCCTCGCTAACCTCTCCCTGTTTATAAAATGATCTTATGGAGAGAAAAAAATCTAAATTTTTAACACCTTACCCAAAAGGCAGCACATGTAGGGGTGTAGTGCTCCTATCAAATTGATGTGTAGTGGGCATTTTATCTAAATGGAAACTTACCAGTTCCAGAATCATCCAAATGACCTCTTGCAAGTTTAGGCTTTTCTCCAGAAATTTACTTCCCATCATTTGCAAGCTAATATAATGACAGCTTAAGGAGACTGTTGACTTGCCATGCATATTCCTAGACTATTTCCTGCATATTTATTTCTACATTTCAAAGTGAAAAAAATAGGCCAATAAATCATTCTAATGTACACAGATGTGGCTAAGATTACATCCCTTTCTTTACGATTTCTTTGCATGCTCTGATCCGGATTTATCTTGACTGGAATTTTTACTTATTGCAAATGATTTAGGGGAAGTCCGTGCCCTCACATGTGTTTGCAAGATTCCTATAACAACAGAACTCTAAATGTGAGTAGAGCCTTGGGGCACTTCTGCTGACTAAATATGGATTTTTACAGTTGAACTAATGCACTTTGGAAAAGTGGGTAAGCAACTACATTGTAACTGACTGAAGAAGGGGTTAGTGTCTTGGTGCTAATTTAAAAGAAATACTAAACAACAAAAAGTCCAGTCCCCCCACTGAAAGAAGATACCAAAAGAAGGATTTTTCTCTGTATAAGCAAATCATTTGGACGCAATTCTGCCTGGACAGTTCTGTGGAGAAATTAGGTCACATTTGGCTAACGTCACTTTATTGTCAGGGTAACCTGCTCCTTTGGACCCTCCTGCTTAGATGTGTGTGTGTGTTTGTGTGTGTGCTTGTTTGCACTTCTCACAAAGGCTTACTAACAGCCTGTGCTGGGAATCCTGCAGAGGAACCTATTTTTATTCTTTTCTTCCTATGTTACTGCAGGTCCTTTAGAAAGATATAGGCCAAAAGGTTACTGAATGTTTAGGCAACTTTGATCTAGGCATTCGTTTTGGTTTCTTTTTCAAGAGAACCTATTTGCAGAGTAAAAGGTTGAGAACTGTGAGGCTGTTTTGCAAACTCTGAAGCCTGTGTTGTAGAAAACAGTCTTCCAATAATAATAACTGTACAAAGTTATTTCAAAGTAACCTATTATCTAGTCAATAAGGAACAAAGGATAAGAACATTTGTTTTGGGTTTTGTTTCTTAATCTGAAAGAAATCCAGAATTTAAGAGCTCTTTGGCCTTTTCAAGAACAACAAGTTCACATGTGACTGTCAGATTGTTGCCATAAAGTTGTGGCACTGTGTTTTCTTAAGAGCTTTGTTATCAGTCTGATATTTAAAATAACAAAATTAATGTTGCAGCGTTATATATTATTCCAAGATCTGCACACAACTTCAGAGGATGTCAGCTTTTCCTATGTGCTCACACTTTTGTGAGTGCAGACATCTAAATTATTTGTGATTTTTAAATAGTGAGAAATATAATGCTCTCAACCAATGTCTGCTAGATGCCAGAGGTGTACACTGCTCTGAATAAAGAATCTCAGTAAGACAAGTACAAACAGCAAATAAACCTTGACACTGTGAGATGCATGACCTCACAGAACAAAATCCCTCTAAACTGGAGATGTTTGAAGATGGCTCTATGACTGCACAGTCCCAGGGCTAGCAGGGACTGGTCCAGACTCCACTACAGTTTATGAAACAAGGAGCCTCTGCTTTTAATAAAGGCAATGATGTGGAATATGGGTCTAAATGCAGCATAACTAATAAGTCTGAAAGGGCACAATTAAGGCACTTGAGATGGAAGCAAAACTCATTGAGCTTAAGTTTTAGCCTGAACTGTGAAGGTACTGGCATTTAAAAACCAATTAAAAAGGATATTTAATAAGTTGAGATAATTGGTTATATTGTGCAAATGGAGACAGAAAAGAGGGGGAAAAATGTTCTGGGTAATGTCAAACATATTAGCATAGCCTGAACTGTATTAAAAGACCGAGGACTAATTTTAAAGGAAAAATAATTAATCACATGGAGGTAAAAGGAGAATAGGATAAGATGCAATATTAAGTTACCAGAGACTGATCTTGAAGTTTAGCCCAGTATTTTTCTTTAATAAAAATGGATTTTTGGACTAGAGAAATACAGTTGATCTATCTGGATTTCAGTAAAGTTTTTGACATTCTGCCACGTAGGAAATTACTAGTTAAACTGAAATCAATGGGAATTAGAGAAAAACTGCAAGGTGAGTAAGGAACTGGCTGAAAAGAAAACTTCATGAATTTTGCTTAGAAGGGAGCTCTGAGGCTAGCAAGTTACAGGATGTATGTTGGGCCAATCTTACCTTATAGTTTTGGTAGAAAACATTGCCTGAGAAAGATAATGTTTTAAGAGCATCTTAAAACATTACTGGAATTATCCATGCTTGAGGGCCACATATTGTCTTCCGGGAACATCAGTTTGTCTTGCAGCCAGGTCTTACTAGACTACCTTTCCAAGGGAAAGTCTGGCACATGCAAGACAGCTGGCTGTGGAGGCAGCAGCCACCTCTCATCTGACTGGGGTGTGCTGTCTCCTCCCCTCATCATTGCTGGGTACATGCTTAACAGGTCTGAAGCTGCTGGCAAGGCATCATCTGAGGTAGCTTCATTACAAATTTCTCCAGCAACATTCATCAGAGACATAAAGTAGGATTAGCACAGAGCTGTGCCGAAGACAACACAACCAGCCTTTCTGCAGGGTATATTAACTCTGGCACATGCTGTGTGAAAGCTTTTACGTGGCCCCTGGGTCAGACCTGGCTTGCAGCTGCACAGCTTGGCACTGTGATTCAGATGTAGACAAACTCTAAGGTAGCTTGGCTTGTTTAGTCTGCCAAAATGAATGCAGAGAAGAAACTGGATTATATGGTAATTGCAGGAATAGAATTACAGTAAATTGTTTCCTTAAGGAAAGGGGAACTGGATTTGACACTCTTTCCAGTCTTATGTCCTAGGCTTGTAAATCATGCCTAACTGCATGGCTCTTCTAGCAGCATAGTTTTGCCAGGACAGTCTATGGCCAAAGATAGTACAGCTAATTAATTCTTATGTATAGCTGGATATGGAGCTTTCTACCATTTTTGTGCAACCGTGCTTGGAGGAGTCTCCAGGAGGACAATTAAAGTGTCTGTTGTCTAGATGGAATAGGCAATAAGAAACAACATTGCCAAAAGTCAAGCACAGATCACTGAAAGCAGTACAAGAAATAGTGAGGAAGTACTTTTCTTTGCCTGAAAGAGGGTGCAGGTTTTTTAAAGGAGTCAGGGTATAAGCACCTTGGTAAAAAGTCCATGTGCCTTTTTTAGAGAAAGACATGTATTTGGTTTGCATGGCAAGGTTTTGGCAGTGAGTGAGCTACAGTGGTGGCTTCTATGAGATGCTGCTGGAATCTTCCCTCATGTCCAGTGGAGCCAATGCCAGTCAGCTCCAAGACAGACATACTGCTGGCCAAGGCTGAGCCCAACAGCAACACTAACAGTGTGTCTGTGATAACATAGTTAAGAAATGGGGAAAAAAACCCATGGCAATTGCATCCAGAGAGAGGAGTGAGAATATGTGAGAGAAACAGCTCTGCAGACACAAACGTCAGTGCAGAAGGAGGGCAGGAGGTGCTCCAGGTGCCAGAGCAGAGGTTCCCCTGCATCCCGTGGTGCAGCCCATGCTGAGGCAGGCTGTACCCCTGCAGCCCATAGAGGCACATGGGGGAGCAGGTCTCCAGCTTCAGGAAGACAACTTTCATCTTATCCTTGTGCATGATAGCGGAGCTGACACATGTTATTTCCTCTGTCTTTTCATAAAAGGTGGGCTTGCTCGAAATGGCCAGGCAGTCAGATTTTAGGTTCAGCAGAGTCTATGCTTTCCACAGAATGAGAAAAAGAAAAGCAAGCAGATTGGAACTGACTGATCCACAGATACTAAAGGGGCAATAAAGGATCCATGAGCACTGTTTTCTTGTGCTTTGTGAGTTGTTACAGGCAGTGATAAGGCTATCATCTTGGCCGAGGACAAAGAATGGTGTAAAGGTCAGCCAGCCATTGATACAGTAAGTTGAAAAAAAAAAAAAAAAAGAAAAGAGAAAACAGAATAGGTTCTTTGGTAAGAATAGAATTTGCTGTCGGTTATTTTGTAAACTAAGATGAATGATGTTTTTCAGGCTTTATAGAACCATAGAATTATAGGTTGTTGATGTATAACTTTTTTGGGGTTTAGGTTGTTGATGTATAACATTTTTTGGTTTTTATTTTTTTGGACTTCAAAGTATTTGGCTTACATAAGGTTTTATTTCTGTGGAGCAATGTTGCATCAATGAATGCTCTAAAGAAATATTCTTTTCAAAGCAGCTGGAGCAGGCTGCCAGAATAGAACTGCACACAGCCATGTGTGCACATTCTAATAGGGAATTCCACATTCTAATAGGGAATGTGTCAAAGAATGTGGAGAAGAAGCTGTCAGGCCTTTCCTACACACTGGTGGATGACAGGTAGGATCTGAACTTTAGGTCTTGGGCAGGCTTCAGATAGAAATTTCTCAGTTTTCCTAGGCAGTCCTTTTTCCTGCCTCCTTGGCAGGCATCTGAAGGGTAGGCTGAGCACTGGGGAGCCCCAGGGTTCCCAGATAGCTGGAGAAACTGCCCATCCTGAGAGCAGGGATATCTGTGTCTGGGGATGGGAACTCTGTGATAAGTTTCCAAACGGCATTTCTCTGAACCAGTTCTAATGCATGTATAACCTCAAGTTGAAGGTTCTAGGCTCTCCAAGTCTAACAGCTCTGTTATTGTTTGAGCTGCTCTGAGGCTGGGGCTGAAGGAGCCCTGGCCATTGCAGACTGCAGTTGGAACACTAATAGTATGATGTTTATGCAGAAGTCCACCTGTAACCCTTTTTTAGACTAGTGCTCAGTAATGCACATCTGTTACTGTTACCATGTACGATAACTGTGTTCAATCCAGTTGGTGACTGTCAGGGATCTTAGGAAACACATTTCATTTTGGAAACACCTTGTCTTTAAGAGTTTCTGAAACTAAATATGGCTGCACTTCAGTTCCATGAAAATTTTCCAGTGTTCGGGTTTTCTTCCCAAAGCAGGATGAAAAATATTCTGGTAATCTGGAAATTATCACAGAATGGAAATTTATTTTCCTGGCCAGTTCTATTTATGACCACATTAATTCAAGTACTCATCTACCAACAAAAGGCTTCCTAGACTCTAATTAAATTGGAAATCTGTGCCTTAGTGTTGTTCCTCTAGTTTTTTTTTCACAACCTATTTGATATTCTTCCTATGTTCCCTGGCTGTTGGCTATGATGGCACTTGGAACCCGTTAAGGAACTGTAAGCATGCCAGAGAGTTTATTTTCTTGTGACATTGTATATGACACTTGAGAATTACTCTTCCGCTAGCAATCCCTTCTCTTTTCTAGTGAGACCCCTTACTTGTGACTGAATTATTAAAAAGAAAGAAAGTATAAATAACAAAACTGAATTCCTCTTTTTTTTTGATCTTCCTCATGAACGTGGTCTTACTGTTAGAATGTCTGATATGGTGAAGCAGACCAGGGTCACTCTTCATTCAGTGCTTAATTTTAGGCCTTCAGATTTGAAAAGCTTGGCCTGCAGTTGTGAGTATTCATTCTTTGTGCACCTTTCAGAAGAGAAGTCTGATTGTCTTGCTCTGTTTTTGAGTCATTATTCTCTTGCTTTGTTTTTGCCAAGTGTCAAAATATAGCTGTTTTGCTGCTTCAGGGATATATTACACTAAGTGCACTGGAAAAAAAAAAAAAAAGGCAAATGATATAATACTCTGGAAAAGAGAAAGAGATTTGGATGGTGCTGGGAAAAAAAAAAAAAAAAGTAAAAGAGTGACCTTGCATCATACAACTGGCAAATTTTGCCAAGCCAACTGCCAGCCAGAGTTAATATGGCTTTACTCTCAACAAACCTGCAGTGATGCTATGATGGTTTCACTACACTGTTTATGAAAGGCTGAGCTGGTCTGGAAAGCATTACATGAAGGACAATTCTAGGAAAAAGGGAAAAAACTCTGTAATCACTGAGAGTGCTTGTGTCTGAAAGCTCGGTTTTAATGTACATTAGAATCCATAAAAGTAAATACAAAAGAATGGAGAGAATGTGTTACTTCCTGATTTTAAAACAATAATACACTTTCTACTATAGCAACTGCTAAATTTAGAGACTATCTCATCTATGTATCTATACAGAAGGAGAGATCAAGGAGTGTCCCTTTGTACATGTTCCATTTCAAAAGCTGCTCAGGGCTGGCATGCGTAGTCTGAAGTAATCGGTTATTCTCTGTGCCAGAATAAGATTATCAAGGCAGCCTGCTTCAGTACTGCAGCCACACTGCAGCCATGCCTGCTCTTTGCAACTACAAATACAGCATCCTTTCCATCATCACGCATAGGGTTTAGGTGGAGAAGTAGAAGTTGTCAAGATGGGATCCTTGCTGAAATTTACACACACACATTCACTGAGGATGCACTTGCCCTTTCATGCCTAGGGTTTGCACATGTGGATGAGAATGTTTTGGCCTCACTTTTTCCTCTCTTGCTGCATATTCTGTTCTCTTCTGCTGTGGTGCCAGCATAGCTTTGCAGGGCAGTGGACCCACTGGGCACACCTAGACTTTGTCATGGAGTAGCTTTCAGGACAACATAGTTGCTGAGCCTGCTGTGAGCTGGAAACAAGTTTGGTACCTCTGGGATTGCTAAGTAGTGGTTGCCACTGTAGTGCTTCTGACGCACATGACTGTCTTTACAGAGGGCTTGTGAGCTCAGGTGCCTTTGCACTGTATACACCTATGTCAGAATAAATTGAGAGCTTTGTGTCTCACAGCTGTTTTTCAGAGCTTACAACTCTAAATGTCTAGATGTCATCAGGCCTGCAAGCACCCTCTTGCAACTGTATGTAATAAAAATCTACTGTTGCACGCTCCCATTGAAGTGGGAGTGAAGGTGATGACATAGAAAATTATTTCCAAAATAGAGATCTACCATCCAGCACAGATTGACAGTTGCAAAAAAGAAGATGCTCTTGGGGTGTCTTCAGGTGCACTTCTGCCATTATCTCTCATGATCAAACTCAAAGCCTTTTGAGATCCTTAAATTCAGGTTGAAGTAAACCTTTCTTTGTTTGACTGAGAACTGTAGCTTCCCATCAAAGCATTTAAAATGAGATAAGCAGTAGCACAGACTCTTGGGGGTTTTGCCATTTTTCTTCCAGTTGACTTTGTGATTTAAAGTAATGAAAGACTGGCACTTTTATAATCTTTAATATATCTACTCTGCATGTCTGGAAGTTCCTAATAATAGGGAAGCTTAAGGTTCACCTCTTTTCAGTTAAATGTGGATGTCTAAAGTGGGGGTTTAGACTCTTAAATCTCACAATTGCTCTCCAGACTAGAACTCTAGCTCTGGGTTTGCTCATGCCCTTGAGAAACACACCAGGTCACTGCTGATTGTCCCAGATTGAGCTCTTGAAAGCAATGGGCTTGCAGAAATGCAAAAGGACTTTAATCATTACACATCTTTTGAAAGGCTCAAGTGTGAGCTCTTTTGTTGGCTTATGAAGTGATGGGAGGAGTTCATTAGATTTTCCCTGTGCTGGCTGAGCTGAGCTACCACATCATAGTATTGATGTGGAATTATCATGTAAGCATACTTTCAACCAAAGCTGGGTTTACTTAAAGACTCATGAGCACATCTGGGGTTTTGTTCAAGCCCTGCCTCATTGTCCTAGTTGTAACAATTGCTTGTTAAATGTTCCTAGTTGCTTCTTCCTGTTATATAGGATCCTTAGTCTTTTGCTGGACAGAAGGCAAGTCACAGAAAATCAGGACTGTCCCAGCTGTATCTGTCTGGCAACCATCAAGGGCTCTAGAGGAAAAGCATCTGAAACACATGGGCAACTGCCTTCAGGACATAAAACAACCAAGCAAAAAAAGTTAGTGTGAATTTAGACCATTAGTGTCTTTGGAAATCTGTTCCACTTAGCTGCAGGCTATTCTGCAAGACTTGTGAACAATTTTGTCCAGCTGTTGTTTACAAGCACTCACTCTGTAAATAAAAGAAACTCCCATGCCATCTTGTGTGATGTGCTCCAGCCAAACCTGTGCTTTGAGGCAGGTCTGGGTTATAAGGTAAGATGTCAGTGAGGAAATCTGTCCTGCTTAATTCTTTTATGGAAAGATTTGCATCACAGAATTTGGAGTACTGGAAGGAGAAACACCCATTAGGTTTTGCATTTGGCCTAAAGCAGACGCTGTGTTTTATGACATCTGGTTTGGCCACTGGAGGTCAGTGTTTTCGAGTGGAACGGACATAATTTCCGCCGTCTGTTTGGTAATCCTCTGTTATGGCCATAAAGACGGGAAGTACTGTACCAGACCTTTCCATGCGTCATCGTGGTGCTTAGTATGTGTCATCTTGGCTTGACATAGGAATATGAGTACATCCAGCACCAGTCAAGGGGTTATATTTTTGAACCGTGTGAGAACAGCTGCAGAGGACATAGTTGTTACTCACAGGTTATGTAATAAAGTTGCATGTTGCATAGTGCAGTCATGGTTTAGTATGCTTGATATACTTTGCTGGTGTCACTCTACAATGTGATACTAGGGAAAAACATTAGGAAAGCCAATAGGAACAATTGCCTAATAGTACATCACAATTAATCTAAAGCCCTGAGGGTAGCCCTAGCAGCTTTGGCTCATCTGCTTGCCCGGTTGTCACTATCCTCCTCCTGCCCCTCAGCATCCTTCCCTCCTTCTGGTCATGAGAGTATGGGATAGGTAAGAAAGGAGGTACATGCACATACTCATTTCATGTTACTTTATTTTCTTCCGTGTTTCTGGGAGTGTGGTGTTCTCCAAATAAAAGCAACTAACTTGCCACCAAAGACCACCAAAGGCCACTAACTGTCAGCCACGACGGTATATCCAAGGGGCTAACACTTTATGTTTAACATCTTCATTTAATGATCTGGATGATGAAGCAGAATGAAATTCAAAACGTTTGCAGATTATACAATTCTGAGTGGCAGATATGTGAGATGGTCATGCTGCCACTCAGAGGCACCTTGGCAGGCTGGAGAAATGAGGTGAAAGGAACTTCCTGAAGTTCAACAAGAGGAAGTGTAAAGTCTTGCATCTAAGGAGGAGCATCCCCATGCACCAGCACAGGCTGCAGGCATCTAACTGGAAAGCAGCTTGGCAGAAAAGGACATGGGGTGTCCCGGTGGACACCAAATTGAACATGAGCCAGTAATGTGCCCTTGAGGCAAAGTCAGCAGGCAGAGGGAGGTTAACCCTTCCCCTCTGCTCAGCACTGATGAGGTCACACCTGGAGTGCTGGGCCCAGTTATGGGCTCCTGTGTTCAATAGAGACATGGACATACTGAAGAGGGTCCAGTGATGTACCACAGAGATGATAAAGAAACTGGAGAAGGCTCAGGGGGACTCATCACTATATATAAATACCTGAAGGGAGAGTCAAAGAGGACAGAGTCAGGCTCTTTTCAGCGGTGCCCAGTGATAGGGCCAGAGGCAATGGGGACACATTGAAACAAAGGATGCTCCCTTCAAACATCAGGAAACACTTCTTTGCTGTGAGGGTGACCAATCCCTCATGCAAGTTGCTCAAGAATGTTGTGAGGTGTTCCTCCTATGGGGGAGACTGGACATGGTCCTGGGCAACCAGCAATAGGAGGCCCTGCTAGAGCAGGGGATCGGACTAGATAATTTCCAGAAGTCACTTCCAGCCTCAAACACTCCATGACAGTGTGATTCTGTGAAAAGGCCTCACTGTTCTCCTGTTCTCCTCTCTTCGTTTCTTCTGTCTCCTAAGCAGACTTATGTTCTGCATTTTGGTAAAGACAGAGTTAAACTGTGAGAGTTCTGCAAGGGTCTGAGTAGACAGGAGTCCTTCATCTCACACATACTTAACAGACCAACACTGCACTCAGATATTTCATTCAGAGCCCTGCCTGTCCTCCTGCTTCCCGTGGAGGTGGAGTCTTATGGCAGCAGGTCCTCTTGCCTCTCCAGCCACCCAAGGCTGGTCAGACTGGCTGGAAGCAAGGAGGGGTGGGGCTAGAGAAGGAAATGGGGCAGGGAGAGAGCCCCTCTAGACCCTTGTAGAAGTCTTCTAACCCCTGTATGTTACCATTATCTTCGGCCTAGCTCCAAATGACTCTGCTGATCTTTCCTATCCCATACTTCTTCTTCACTGAAGAACACATTTTGTCATTCCCACAAAATGCTATCACTGACAGCTATGAGGAAAAATAGATCATTTTGTCCCTTCAGGGCAGCACAGTTCACATCTACAGAGTCTTCATCAGGCTTTTTTCATCATTACCATGTTACCAATGTAGTCATAAATAAAGCCACACCTGAGGCATGCAGCCGAATTCTGCTCAGATTTTCACTGGTTCAAATCATAGAATCATAGAATAGTTCGGGTTGGAAAGGACCTTAAGGTCATCTAGTTCAAACCCCCCTGCCATAGGCAGGGACACCTCACACTGAACCATATCACCTAAGGCTCTGTCCAACCCGGCCTTGAGCGCTGCGAGGGATGGAGCATTCACAACTTCCCTGGGCAACCCATTCCAGTGCCTCACCACCCTTACACTAAAGAACTTCTTCCT
>JANRGW010031208.1:0-43598 GCA_024733675.1 Psilopsiagon aymara
TGAAGTCCAGGGCAGTGAGCTTGCTGCACACTCTTCTCACTGTCCTGAGGATCTCGAATTCAACCATCTCATGATTGCAAACATACCTATCAGGAAAAAAAAATAACAATAATCCTCAAAGACAATGGAGTACCAACGTGAACCTTTTTTCCTAAAGGATGGCTGCATAGGTTTAAGATCCTCTTTAAGAAAACAATAAATTTATTGAGCTACTCATGCATAAAAGAACTTAATTTTTCACTCGTCATTGGCAGAAAGAGTTCTGTTGTCTTTACTGAGTCAGATAGCAGAAGCCTAGAGCAAGAGGTTTTCATCTACATCAGTACAATTGGTTCATTCAGAAGCAGGAGTTTACGTTATAGTACTTCAGTGTGAAGAGGCTGAGTAAGGTCATGTCATTGATTTTTTTTTTAATGGAGAAGTAATAACTGTAGGTCAATATGTTTGGGTAATGGATGAGCTGAGTCTTTCTGAAAGAAACTACTTGGGAATAAAAATCTGGGGCTCACTGAGCTGATGAATTTGCAACCTATTTATTATTCCTGCAAGAGAATGTAGGCTCCCAGCAGCTGCATTGGATGTTCTGCTATGCAGTGATTTGTCAGTGGTGTGACACTTGCTTAATTGTTTAGGATCATCAGATGCATTATATATTTCATCATTTTGTGCAATGTACACAAAAAAAAAAATGTGTTATTACAATGCATAGAGCATGTCCAGTTTCAGATCACATAAATTATTCTGAACATACTTGCTTCCAGTTGTAATGTATTTTTACAGCTACCTCTGGGAATATACCGCAAAGTGTCACTACGAGAAAAGAGAAGAAACTGCTCAGTTTTAATCGAATTCTCACATTTCAAACTGGCTGTTACAAGAACAGAGGAAAGGCTGGTGATACATTGATACATTGTTGAATTGAAAAAAAAAAAAACAAAACAACAAAACAAAACCAAAAAAACCGAAAAGAATCATCTTGCCAAGGTTCCTTAAATCAATAATAAATTTGAAATATTTTCTGACATATACTTCTTGGTATCAAATCAAAGAAAACTGCAGCACAGACAGAAGCCAAAACTATGAACAGATGCTAAACAAAACAGAAATCACAACTGATATCTAAAAGTCAAATTGCCAAATATACTATTTAGATATGTTAGAGCTTCTTTTTTATTGTCATATGGTACTTGGAGCTAATAGTGTCACTCATTGGTCTCTAAGAGTCTGAAATGAAAACAACTGTGCTACAGGTCCTATGGCAGTTCTATGAATTCTGCAGATGACATGTTAACAGTAAGATGTAACCAGAAGAAATTATTATGATTTTCAAGATGTCATAATGGAGTTTAAAATTTATTGTCTTAAATGGAGATATATCAAGCTTGAAAAGGAAAGAGTATTTTTGACTGAGACCTTAACAGCTTGGTTACCTAATATTTTCAATATTAAAAGATTGTTGCAGTCTTTTCTAAATGCAGGTTCTGGTCAGCAAGGTGCAAAAGCTCACCCAAAAGATCAGTTCCCCAAGTATCTCAAATTTACTGGGACAGTGGATCTTAATTATTGTAATAAGCCTTCTAACTTCCTGTCTGATCTTCTGAGATATGGGTCAGTCTGTCAAATGAATAAACAAATGCAACAATTTCACTCATGTTGTCACCATAACATTAAAAAGCACTAAAAATTTCTAGAACCTCATGGAACAGAGAAAAATCCTGTGTTGGTATCTGCTTGACAAACACTTAAGTCTAATGATCCTTCTGCCTGAGCTGAAACTCCCTTCTGAAGCTGGGGAGCAAGAGTATGACTGTGTCATACATTTAACATAGAAAGGTCCTTATCCTGTCCTTTGTATTCACCAGTTTCTGAGCAGAAGTGATATGAATGAATCCATACCTGGCTGTTTTATTCTCTCTCACCAACAGCTTCAGGATAAAACCCTGAAGACCAATTATCAACATTTTAAAAGTAAGTCTTGCTGTTACCATCTTTGGTAAGTAGTCCTCTTCAAGTGTAGCTGTTCATACCATACTTTTCAAGTTTCAGGTTCAAAGCCTGATGCAGTGGAGTTTTGCAGTGAGGGCAGAGGTTATATTTGGGCACTACAAGGGGTAACCTACTTCTCATACATCCTGACAACCTTCACAAGTAGTAACAATTCCACTTTTGTGTGGGGCTGTGAAAGAAGTACACTACTAGGAGACAGTAGTGTTGCTTGTGTTTGTAGTTCTACACTTTTTGAAAGATGGGGATTTTTCCTGTGTAAGGAAGAATCACAAACTTCTGATAAATCAAGGCTAAATAGCATAGGCTCTTGCACACTCATGACTAGACTTCTCTCAAACTGATATCTGAGGAAAAGCACCATGATATGATTAAACTATCTGAGGCATGGATTGCTGTAAAAGGCAGCCTTTGGCAAGTCATCAAAGCTGTTTCTCTGCTTTCTTTGCATTTCTAAGGATATAGCTGCAATGATGAGGAATGGAGATTCTGAAGGCTCACTTTCCCTCTGCATATTTCCCTTGCAGGTCTGAAAGCTGGAAGTAAAATACTCTCTCTTAACATCTCACTCTTCATCAGTTCCACTAATGAACAGACTGTCTACTTCACAAATAATGGCCACTTAAGAATCAATTGATTGTGCTTCATAGTGAAGCATTGTGCTACTGCAAATTCTACCAGACAGAAGATTTTTAGCAGCATTAATCTGCAAATCTAGATACCTTTGTGGGTCTTTCTTGACAGTTCAGAGCATCTTAGTGAATGGTAAGAAGCTCTCAAGTAATGTTTAACTGTCACACCTCTGTACAGGAAGATAGAAGCCCAATGAAGTTGATTATAGATCTGTCAGTTTACCATGAGAAATAGCTTCTATTAAGATTTGTCTTTGCTCTTAAGACCCAGCTCAGATATAGACTTCAAACCAGAAATTAACACAATGAGTTCAAATTTGTCTGAATCAGTTCACTGATACATTTGAATGCACCTTTTGTACAGCTGTAAGAGCCTACTTTCTTGGGTTTAGTAGAATTAAAATGAAATTATCATGTTTCATTTTTTGTGTACAGATTTGCTTTTACAATTGTATGTTGGGTAGATTTTGAAAAGCTCCACTAATATTACTTTTCTAACAAAAGATGGATGTGTAACGATCCTAACAAATCAGTAAATGCTTCACAGTTAATAGCCCTGTGACTGTGAAACCCCCACATCTTCAGTTCAAAAAGAGTTTGTTAATGAATACATGAAGCTTAACCCATACTGAGAAGACAATGCAAAGACTGTTAGATTAGTGACCTAACATACCTAACATCAATTAACGGAACAGATAGTGTTAATTCTGATGAAAATATATTTTTGACTGCTGAAGGACATGGTAACAAGGAAAGTGACAAACCCTCTAGTTTAAAATTAAACACCACTTCAGTTAAATGCTCAAGTGGTGACAACAATGAAGAAGATAAGGGCTGGCAAAAAAGATGACCAATGGCGTGTAGCGCAAACCAGATCTGTGACTTTCATTAAATATTATTTCTCAAGTATAGAGGTTCTCAGTCACATAGTAACAGGAGATCAAGTTATTTTCGGAACTCTGCTATACACCTTTCAGGTGTCAATACTGTTGTGGTTCAACCCCAGAAAGAGACTAAGTGCTGCATCACTGCTTGCTCATTTCTCCTCTGATGCGTCAGGGGATAGAATTGAGAGGGTAAACATGAGAAAACTCATGGGTTGAGATAAAAGCAGTTTAATAGGTAAAGCAAAAGCCACTCATGCAAGCAAAGCAAAACAAGGCATTCATTCTCTGCTTCCCATTGACTGGCAGTTATTTACCCATCTGCAGGAAAGCAGGGCTCCATCATGGCTAACAAGGAAGACATGCTATCACTTTGAACATCCTCTCCTTCCTGTTTCTTCTCCCAGATTTATATTCTGATCATGACATTATATAGTATGGGATATCTGTTTAGCCAGCTGGGGTCAGCTGTCCTGGCTGTGTCCTCTCCCAAGCTCTTACGCATTCCCAGCCTACCCTAGGTGGGAATGAGAGGTGGTGTGAGAAGCAGAAAAGACTTGTTTCTGTGTAAGCACTGCTCAGCCATAACTAAAACATCCCTGTGTTAACAGCACTGTTTTCAGCAAAAGTCGAAAACATAGCCCCATACCAGCTGCTATGAAGAGAATTAACTCTGCCCCAGCACAAACACCCACTGCATAAATACTTTCCCTGTGTTCTTGCACTGGATGTACATCTCTAAGATTAATTCAGGTATTCTGTATCAGAAACAAATATATTAATGTGGGTTTCTCATAAAATGAGAAAGTTGTGATGTTTCTTGTCATTATCAGCTTCTAGCTGCCTGCCTGCTCAGCCTCGAAAGGCATAGACATATGGATCAGAAAAGTATTCTGTAGAAAACCTAGCTGTTTGATAGCTGAAACTGACTTCAGCTAAAATCACTTCTCCAAGTCTCCCAATCATAATCCTTCGGCTCTGTAAATCACACAGTCATAGCCAAGAGGTATAACATTTGCACAACTTTATAACTTAAAAAATCTGTAAATTTACTCTGGCTTATCTATATATCCCTGTCCCATGTAAACTTCAGCATTTGACAAGGTCTGACACAGCTGGTAATGCCAAGTAGTTTGTACAAAGAAAACTTTGTATCAAATTTTTAGGAAAAAGGATTTTGTTATTGTTCTTTCCTTTTTGATCTTTCTTGTAAAGCTTGATGACTGCTAGCTCAGTTGAGAGGAAAATACTCCGTACTCAAACTTCAAACACCACTCTGAATGCAATGCTAGAAGAATTTTCTTCAAGCATCTACAAAATTTGGGCTAGCCAGAAGTCTAGTATTTTCGAAAGAATTGCCTAGCTATGGCTTGAACACACTGAGCTGAGATAACAAGTATCTCATCACTCTCAGAACAGATAAGGAATGTAGTTGGGAATTTTTCAAGCCTGTGAAGCAGATTTTGGCAAAAACCACTTCCTTTCACAATGAATAAACATTAAGCTGGATAGTCACAGAGCAGTTCTGGAAATGCAGCTGTATCTGGGAAGGTACAAAACCAGAAAAGCTGTGTTGTAGGTTAAAAGAAATGATGTGCAGTAAGATGGATATAACTTTAAAATTTCATGATCAAAGGTACAAAATTGGTATTGGTTCTCAAAGTTAGTGCTACATATACCTTGAATAGATGTTCTGGGTGAACCTCAGTAAATTCAGCTTAGGGATTAGTCTAAATAGAAAACTGGAAACCCAGACTGTAGTTCACCTTTCAGACTCTACAGAAGGTGCGTTATCTCTTAGGTGCATTGCAATGACTTGATAGTAAGCATGAAACTTGTAGGAGCAAAGGCTGCCTTTAGTAACCATAGATGGTATCAGCTTTGTTAACTTGCATTTTCATTGCCCTGCAGCATGGGTGATTCCAACTGCTTCTTTTCATTCTGGCAGTCAAAATTAGTGTGACTGCTGTTGGCAAACTGTGGTGATGGTAATGAACTCTCATTGAGACCAACATTTGCTGGAGTTCAGTTCTACTGGCTATAATCCTCTTGTCTGCATAATAGTTTGAATCTGTAAACCTGTTCACATGGCAACATAACTCAGTTCACAACAGCTAATTATTTCAGGTTCAGTAGGTCCAAGGTGTCAATTGTCATTCAGGGCTATGGATGATTTACTCATTACCGCATAGGTCAAAAGCAGGAGGGAAGATTGAAAGGAATCCTTCCGCAACTCGGTATGTTCTTCTGAAGTGTCACCAAAAAGCTACAATTAAATCTATGAAATTTTAATCTTCCTGGGAGACTCCCATACTTTGCATGTTCTCCTTGCACCAAGGACATCAATGGAGTTGTGACATCCTTCGCACAAGTCACTTGCCCAGTGGCTGCTGTGTCTCAGTCCAGGCTACCGGCTACCCAGATCTCTGATGGATTTTGTGGCAACAAGGTGGCCAACAAAGTTTGCAGCTGAAATGCCCATGTTTCCCAAACTGGCTAGCTGAAAATCATCTCAGCAAACAGAAATGTAACCTGCTCTAAAAAAAAAAAAAACAAAAAAAAACTCAAAAACTTTTTCACATAGGTTTGTAGTGTGTGGTTTAGGTTTTGGGGTTTTGGTTTGGTTTTTTCTAACTGCTTAAATTAACAGTGTAGTTTTGACAAGAATACGATCTCTGTGTTTTATGTCCACTGTTGGTCACAGCCTAAACAGTGAAAAGCTGCTACACAGCTTTCTCAAGTCTGTTTTGTTTAAATTCTCAGTTAAATGTAAAACTCTTCCTCCTTTGTCTTGGTCCCTCTGAGCAGTTGCCCTTTCATACTCCAGTTCTATCTGGATTTAAGGCATGGCGTTATGAGCAAGACTGCTGTCACATTTCTTTTCCTGGTCTGAGCTACACCCTGGGGACTCCCACAGGCACTCACCCATTAGCAACCAAGATCAGCATGGACATGGCCAGACTTCTCCAGGCAGAGAAGGGCCCTGCAGGCTGCAATGGGCTCTGCCTCCCCTCTGTGGCAGGACCTAGGCTGTGGCTGACCAACACGAGCCAGCTGAGGAGCAGCCAGGAGAGGCTTTGGTGGAGGGCTCACCTCAGGCTTGGGAGTTGTCTCAGCCACTATCCTCCCCAACTGCCCATCCTGCCCTGGCACCTGCTGTGCCATCACCTTGCCTGGACATCGCCAGCCCATGGTCCCCTTTGCCCCTCGTACAGTAAAGGCCAGCATGAGAGTTGTGTGAGTAAAAGGTGCTGCATTGCATCCCACTGGAAAAGACTTTAAGGAGAAAGAAGCTCCGTTTTTTTCTGGTGACTTGAGTCTGGTAAATTTTCCTAAGCAAATCAGCTGTTCTAGCTCACCATCTTTTCTCCTGCCTGGGTAATACTCACAAGGTCCACAATACGCAACTCACTATTCCACTGGAAACACACACTGACTGTGGCTGGCTGATGTTTTCCCACTTTCTTACAGTGGGAATGGTGGGAAGGAGTGTGTTTTCTCATTACATGTCAGAGAGAGACCATCCAGAATCAGGGGGAAAATTCCATCCTAACTTCTTTCCACGCCAGCTTGGGAATGCAAGGGACTTGTCTCCAGCACATCTGGGCTGCTGTTCTAACTTCCGACATGGGGAGTACAAGAGTTGCTTGATCTGGAAGAGGTTTCTGTCCCATGATTTTATGGCTGAGATTTAAAAATCAGGTTGGCAGAACAGGTTCCTCTTGTTTCCTTATCAGTGGCTTCAGTGATTGACCATTGCTTGTAAAGGTGAGTTGCCGTTTGAACTGAATTGCAGTCACTGAGCACAAGCAAGTAGACAACTAAAAATAAAAAACTTATTTCTTCAACTTCTGGCTGAAGCAGGATGGAAATAGTGTGGCTGGTGCATGCTGACACAAGCTGGAAAAACAGTTTCCCTATTGTGAAAGATAAAGGCTAGTAATTACACTTCCTAAACGAAGCTCTGTCAGTCCACGTTACTGCTTTGCAACTCTTCCTAGTTTGAGACTCACATTTCCAGATACAATTGCCCTTTTGACATGATGAGCCTGCATTTCAGAATGGCTGAACTGCTGGAGAGTAATTGTTCTGCTTTTAAACTGTATTACCCCTGAACTGGCTGCAAAAAAAAAGCCCACTAATAAAAAATTTGCTGCTAGTATTTGGTATCACCAGTTACCGCAAATGAGAAAACAACAGCCAGAGGATGGCTATTAAACAGCTACTGCTTTGCAGAGTGATACTGAAAAATACTGATATGAAATTCTTTCTATGTTCCACTACCAGAAAAAGATGCCCTGCTGTTTTCCTCCTGTCCTGGGTTCAGCAGTAGCAGTCATTTTTCTCCTTCTTAGCAGCTGGTGCAGTGTTGTGTTTTTGACGTTCAGCATGGGAACTGCACTGGTAACATCGATGTTTTCATTTACTTCTTAGTAATGTTTAGTCTGACCAAGCACTTTCTGAGCCTCATGCTCTGCCAGCAAGGAGGAGAAGCCAGGAGGAAGCAGAGACAAAAAGCCTGACCCAAACTGACCAAAGAGGTATTTCATACCACAGCACGTCATTCTCAGTATATGAGCTGGGGGCAGTTACTCAGAAGGGCTAGATCACTGCTGGGATGGACTGGGTATTGGTCGGTGGGTGGTGAGAGGTCATATTCTCTTTCCTTGTTATTTCCCTTGTCATTATTATTATTGGTGGTAGCAGTAGTGATTTGTGTTATGCCTTATTTACTGGGCTGTTCTTATCTCAACCCATGGGAGTTACATTCATTTGATTCTCCACCCTATCCTTCCAGGAGCGGGGGAAAGAAGAGAGGCGGAGTGAGTGAGTGAGCTAGGTGGCTGACTGGACTTAAACCACGACACCTCCTAAAAGCTTTGACACTCTTAAAAGACTGATTTTTCAAGCCTAGTGATCAGAAAGCCAAGAATCATTTCCCATAGCAAACAAGTAGAAAACTGATGAATCATGTCTCTGATGTTCCAGTAAGCATTCTTTGGAAAGCCTCATGGGTGTTTGCTTGTTAAGTCTCCTAAAAGAATTTTGTAAAAGCTTCTTGAAGAGACAGATCTGTTGGAGGTGTTCCTTAAAAGAGTATTGCATATTGAAAATTGACTTTTTAAATAGAATTTAGATGCTTGGAATACCTCAGTCTGACTGAACAAAACAAACCTCTGCAAGGTGATTACAAGCATCCACTGTTATTTTTGTCATTTATAGAATCATTGACTTATAGAATCATGGAATAGTTTTGTTGACATGTTCCTTTTGCTTTTAAAACTATAGACATAATTAAGAGCACTGTTCTAGCAAAATGGCATTGTGTATGAGAAAATCTAGAACTTTCAACTCCTACTACTAATAAGGCTCCAAGCTTCTGCTATGAGACTTTGCCCGTCAGATCTGTGTTAAAGGGCATGCTTCTTTTCTTATTCCATCCACTTTTGCTTATTACATCAATTTGTTCTGGAAACTAGAGTGTCTTCTCTTGGGCTGGAAATATATTTTGGAGTGCTCTTGCTGGGAGAAAGGCTGAGAAGGAGAAAAGAAGGACGCAAAAGAGGAGAAATTATTAAATTTTTTACCTCCTGGAATTTGTAAATTCACATAGATTATTTTGCTCCCTTTTATTAAGCACTTTCATACAGCTGACACAGATTTAACTACAGTAAATGGATATGTCCTTTTTTTACATAAGCATGCAATTTTAAGTGACCAAATAAATGGAGAGGCAGGGAGGAGGTTTAACCAAATCTGTAAAAATGAAAAAAGCATGTGTGCAATGCATTTTTGTTCATTTTTAGGTAGTTATTCTTTGATATGGTTATTACAGTTCTAAATTGTACTGGGAATTTCAATTACTTATACCTAAGAACATGAAAATCCATTAGTAGTAGAATGTACCAAGAGCCTAAAAACTGCTTTTCTCCTTAGCTGTTAAATATGGTTGAAATAAATTACCTTTTACAATATTAATGCTCAATCTCTGATTACCCCAGAAAGCCATGTAAGGTCACCTGAAGTGAGGGGATGGGAGGAGAATAATTTGTTAAATAAATGGACTTCAGCATTTACTTGTGTCATGCTTGGAAGGCTGTCTTTGCAACCAAAAAAGGCAAGTGTTTTTCTCTGTCATACTTACATATTGAGAAGTGACAATACTTATATAACATCAGGCGCTTTTAAGTTAAGAGTACCAGAAAAAAAAGATTGTCCATTCAAATCCAACGGATCTTTATTTACAGTTATTAAAATAAACTGGTCAAATCCTACTTTCAGAAGGACCACAGGCTTGTTGTGCACCTGTTTAGAATACAAAAAAGGGAGTTGCAGTAAAAAAGATCTGTCAGTTGCAGTTCCCATTTGATGCTTATTTCAGAAACCATCTACAGTACGGCAAGAAGGAAAAAAGTTCTTTGTTAAAGATACTGCCGAATGTCCCTCTGCAGCAGAGTTCCTATAAGGTGTTGGAGAAATTTCCTCAAGAATGTTTTTTTGTGAAAATTCACTATATTCTACATGACTTAATTGATCTAACTACATTGTGTTAACCTGAGATTCTCCAGAACTAGAAAGCTTTTGAACAAACCAAAACCACATTTTACATAATCCAAGTGTCCATTTATGCTAGTACTGGGAGTGTAGTCCTTTAGCTGGAAAGCAGTTGCAATCAATCATAGGCTCCACCTAGAAGGCCTGTAAAATAAATAAAATGTGCAAGAAATCTAACAGATTAGATTTTTCTAATTTGTTAGACTGGCAGGTATAAAACATCTTTAATGCTTTTAATAAGTATTATACTATCCAGTTATTTCTGGATGTTCTACATTGACACTGATGCGTGCTCAAGTAGAGATCTCACATAATATTCTGTTTTCAATGGTAAAATCATATAGCTCACTTACTACCAAAGCTATTTATCAAAGAAATTGTGGAAGTCCTCCCAATGAAAAAGAATTACCTTGATGTGAGCAAGAAGGTGTTGGCTGAAATTTTCCATAAATGCTGATATCAGAATATGCTTTAACATCTGATTGTGCATAGTCTTTCTGTTTTCAGTATATTATCCACCTACTGTAACTCAACTGATGTCCCTCCCCTACTATTAAATTTGTGTGGTGTATTAACTATAAACTATGATTTAATCTAATTCCTAATTAATCTTTAAGATTATATTAGTTAAAAAATTGTTTTTCTTAATACTAGTCTTTTTTGTACAACAGTCTTTTTAAAAAATGCTACTTGAAACAGAAGATAATTAGAAATAGATCAGAAAGTGAAAGTAACACAAAGACTTGTATTATGTGCTACTAGGATCTCAAATAAAATTCATTGCAGAAAACTAGCAAATGGAAAGCTAAACTTCTGAGATGATTAACTTCACCATTGCAGTAGCTAAGAATACGTTACCATGGAAGCATACCTAAGAGGGAAAACTCAGCTGCAGAGAGGGAATTAACTCTCTCAATGTAGCTGGAAATAACTTTTACAATCCTGACCTTCTTCTTACATAAAAATCTTTGCAAGACTGTAAATCCAGACCATTAACCATTTCATGATTATCCCCCATAGCAGAATAGTGGCAATAATCCACCAGCTGTCTACAGAATTGATCTGCTTCTATATAATGGACCCCAGGCACAGGCTCACATTTAGGCCAAATAGGAAAAACCACTCTAGCAGAAAAGTGCAATGCCAAATCACATAGAAAAAGCAACATGAAATGTCAATATAATTGGCCAAGTATTCTGAGAAGGGGCAGGTAGACGACATATGTACAAGAGAAGAAGAAAAGTTTGCTTTGTCATTTAATTCTCTCTGATTTCAGTCAGCTTTGATCTTGGAAGTGTGTATTTCAGTATTCTTAATGTTCTGGGAACCTAATACTTGAGTTAAATTAAATTTAAGCTGAAAGTGACCAAAGTATTACATAGTTAATTGCGCAGAAGTATGCTTGGCATAGTGTCTTAAAAAACACAGTAAATGTTAAACTCCTAGATGCATTGAGATAACTCCAGTCCCATCTTAAAGGAACTTAAAATTGATTAAAATGCTACTTTGTAAAAATGTTGCTGAAAAGGGAAGTTTTGATTGGTGCTGGTGTATCACATTTTTCATATGTTTAGAAATTTTACTCACATTTGCTTATAATTGGAAGGTGCTGAGTATCTCTACTTTAGCATTGCTATCTTAGCTGGTAGACCAGACCACTGCTTATCTCTTGACATATAATCTGTTCTTTGAGCACTTACTCGTGGGGCTTGAAAATTACCCTTACTTCCTGGAAATTCTTACACGGTGTTATCTAATATAGCCGTGTTGTTAGGAGGGTACAATGACAGTCCATTTTTTATTTACTCTTGTATTGGGTTTGCAGGGAAAGGTTTTGGTGGTGGGGAGAGCTATAGTGGTGCTTTCTGTGAGAAGCTACTAGAAGCTTCCCTCATGTCCGATAAAGCCAGTGCCATCCAGCTCCAAGATGGACCCACTGCTGGCCATGGCCTAGCCCATTGGCAATAGTGGTAGCTCCCCCAGTATAATGTATTTAAGAAGGGGAAAAGTTACTGTACAGGAGCAATTGCAGGTGAGGAGAGGAGTGAGATTATGTGAGAGAAACTTCTCAGCAGACACCAAGGTCAATGAAGGAGGGGAGATGCTCCAGGCACCAGAGGAGAGATTCCCTGCATTCCATGGTGCAGCCCATGGTGAGGCAGGCTGTGCTCTGCAGCCCATGGAGAACCACAAAGAGGCAGACATCCACCTGACCCCCATGGGGTCACAAGTCATTATATTAAAGGAACTCAATTCTGTAGACAGCTGGTGGATTATTGCCACTATCCTGCTATGGGGGATAACCCATGCTGGAGCAGTCTGTTCCTGAAGGACTCCACCCCATGGATGGGGTCCATGATGGAGCAGTTCGTAAAGAACTGCAGTCCGTGGGAAGACTCATGTTGAAGAAGTCCATGGAGAATTGTCATCCATGGGAGAGATCCCACACTGTAGTAGGAGAAGAGTGTGAGGAGTCCTAACCCTTAGGAGGAAGGAATGGCAGAGAAGATGTGTAATGAACTGACCACAACCACTATTCCCTGTTCCCCTCTGCTGCTACAGGGGAAGAGGTAGAGAAAATCATGAGTGAAGTTGAGCCCAAGAAGAAGAGAGGGGTGAGGGAAGGTGTTTTAAGATTTGGGGGGATTTATCTTTACCCTACTCTGATTTGATTGGTAATAAATTGGTTAATTTTTTTTTTTTCCCCCAAAAAACAAGTCTTTTGCCTGTGAGGGTAATTGATGACTGATCTCACCCTGTCCTTATCTTGACCCATGATCCTTTCTTTATGTTTTGCCTCCTATGTCCAGCTAAGAAGGAGAGGAATAGAGCAGTTTTGCAGGTGCCTGGTGTCCAGCCAGGAACAACCTGCCTTAACTATGTTTATTAACCTACAGAACGAGTTGAGCATGTTCTAATTTGGTTTACTTCTCCAGTGTTGATCTAGCTGCTTGTATATTCCTGTTTTGTCCCATTTCTGACTGGTGGCTGAATTCCTTTTGACATCAGTGAGATGAAGGTTGTACAGCGGGGCTGAAAGCTGAAGAATTTATTGAAAAGGACTGAATTATAATACTTGATTTCCATCAAATAATTCACAGCATATGTTGTAGTAGCCTGAGGAAATTGAGACAGAGGAAGAAGATGATTTTCCTCAATAAATCCGGCCTATAAAAAGAGGATGTGTGGCTATTACTGTCCTGGTTTCAGCTGGAATAGAGTTGATTTTCTTCGTAGTAGCTGGTGTAGTGCTGTGCACTGCAAAGCTTTAGTCTCGGAGCAATGCTGGTCACACATGAATGTTTTTAGTTGTTGCAAAGTAGCACTTACTCTAATAAAGGACTTTCTGAGTCTCATGCTCTGCCAGTGAGGAGGGGCACAGGAAGCCAGAAGGAAGCAGAGACAGGACACCTCACCCAAACTAGCCAAAGGGGTATTCCATACTGCAGCACATCATGCCCTGTACATAAACTGGGGAAAGTTACCTAGAAAGCCCAGATCACTGCTTGTGTCAGGCTGGGTATTCGTCAGCATCTGGTGAGCAATTATATTGTGCATAATTTGTGGGGTTTGGTTTTTTTATTTGAGAATGGTGTATTCTTTTTTGCATTTTTTTTCTTTTTTTCTCTCTCCTTTTCCAATAATTATTATTGCTGTTGCTGTTGCTGTATTAGTGTCATATTTTACTTCCTTTTAATTATTAAACTCTTCTCATCTCAACCCATGGGTTTTTATGCTTTTCCAATTCTTGTACCCATTCCACTGGACGCAGCAAGCTGCTGCATGGTATTCTATTGCTAGCTAGGCTTAAAACATGACAATTACTTAACACTACAGTGTGTTAGCTTGCCTGATCTGAAAATAAAGGAGAGCATAAATCACTACAAAGAAGTATTTAATCACCCTAATAACTTCATCAAAAGGAACTGAGCAAGGCAGCCTGTTGGCAAAGACAAATCACAAGTCAAAACTTTAAAGAAAAGGAACAAGGAATTAAAAAAAGAAAAAAAGCAAAAGATAAATTCCTCTCCCTTTCTATAAGAAACATGAAAGTGAATTGCTGACAAATTGCTGAGATGTTTGTTAATGCCATGAATATTTTTCAACCTTAATTCTCTCTGTTCCTCTGTTTCATTCCATGGGCTTTTGAGTCTATCACTAAAGCTGAGCTGAGGGGTCTTTGTGGCGCATAGTATTATCTGCTTCCTAGGAGCTGAAACAAACTTTCTAGCTGACTGTTGGCTGATGCTGACATAGATTGTTCAAATCACAGATCATAAATAGAGGTACTGGACGTCATCTAGAGCAACCTCCTGCTGAAAGCCAGGAACACCGATGACTTTGGATCAGCTGTGACTGTTCCTAGCTAGGTACTCAAAACCTCCAACAAAGGGGATGCCACAATGTCTCTGCATAACCTTTTCTTGTGCTGCACTACTCTGTTAGTGAAAAAGTTTCTTCAAAACTGAACCTCTGAAGGAACAGTTTGTGACAGATGCTTCCTGTTGTACCATTTGTCACTTTTAGGAGGAATTTGGCTGTACAATCTTGGTACTGCTTTGTCAGTAGCTTGCTGTACACACCCCTCAGTCTCCTCACAACAAATTTAACCAGTCCATATCACTCCACCTGTCCCTGCAGAGCACCTGCCCACAGCTTCTGTCCATCATATTTGTTCTCTGCAAGACCTTTTCCCATTTCTCCATGTGCCTTTCCAACTGGAAGGCAAAGTGCTAGGCTTGGTACCTCAGGGCAGCCTCACTAGTGCTGAACAGAGTGGGAGTAACACCTTTTCTAAGTGTGCTGGCCATCTTTCTCGTAATGCAGCCCAGTATTTGGTTTGCCTAATTTGATAGTAGATTGAATAGATTCAGAAAAAAAATTGGGTATGGATAACAAGAAAAGAACTCTAAACATCTGGGTGAACAATAACTGGTTGCCAGTTTGGAAACAAGAGATGGTTCTGGCAGATGTTTTTGGCTAGGTGAAGGAAAAGTAGTATCTGTGATCAGAAGGTTACAGGGACAGGGAAGGCATGAAGCAGAAGACTGAGGAATTCACTAAGAAGGGTGTTAATGCTCCTTCAGCCAAAAATTTGCAAAAGGCTGTTTTTTAACTTCAAAGACTTCTGTTTGTATAATGAAAGTATGAACAAAAGAAACTGGATTACTCAAAGCACTCTTACATTGACAAGTCAAGCATGGGAGGTTCAGCTTTTTTATCTGAAGACAAATCATTGCAATGAATGACTTTAATTTCATGCCCTTCTGTAAGTCCACCAACTGCTGGTAATCTGCTTTTAGGTAGGCCTCAATTTTGATGCTTTCTACTTCTGAATTCTTGTGTGAAGTTTATGGAAATGATAGCAAATTCAACTCGTGATTGGGTGATGGAAATCTGTAAGAAGAGGGGCATGCCAAAGGCTAAGGTGATGTTGCAGGAGCATGTCATGTCATGGATGTAGTCTGAGTGATGACTCTCAAGATAATCTGTTTCTCGTACCATGGAGTTTCAATATCTGAGATGAAATATTTAAGCTGTAAGATCACACATCTGAGTCAGAAATCTGTGTATTTTTCACTTAATACTGAGAGATCCAATTCTCACTGGTAATGACAGCTGAGAAATTACAGTTCTGATAAGAAAAATGTTTCTTACAAGCTGAGTACTGTAAAGCAAGAGTGAGGCATAATTTGTTACTCTAAGTATGTGACAGGTTGACCCTGGATGGATACCAGGTGCCCACCAAAGCTACTCTATCCCTCCCCTCAGCTGGACAGGAGAGACAAAACATAAAAGCTCATGGGTTGAGATAAGGTTATGGAGAAATCACTCACCAATTACTGTCATAGGTAAAACAGACTCAGCTAAAGTAATTTAATTTATTACCGATCAAATCAGAGTAGGATGATGATAAATAAACTCAAATCTTCAAACACCTTTCCCCCTACCCCTCCCTTCTCCCTGGGCTCAACTTCACTCACGATTTTCTCTACTTCCTCCCCCACAGCAGTGCAGGGGACAGGGAATGGGGCAGATCATCATGTGTTGTCTCTGCTGCTCCTTCCTCCTGAGGCAAAGCACTCATCATACTCTTCCCCCACTCTAGTGTAGGGCCCCTCCCATGACAGATGGTCCTCCATGAACTCCAACATGAGTCCTTCCCATGGGTTGCAGTTCTTAATGAACTGCTCCAGCATGGATCCCTTCCATAGGGTCACAAGTCCTGCCAGCAAACATGCTCCTCTCCCCATGCAGCCACAGGTCCTGCCAGCAGCCTGCTCCAGTGTGGTCTTCCAATGGGATCACTTTCGGTTCATCCACCCACTCCAGCATGGGTTCTTCCATGGACTGCAGGGGCACAGCTGTCTCACTATGGTCTGCAGCCAGAGCTGCAGGAGAATCTCCACTCTGGCACGTGGAGCACCTTCTATCCTCCTTTTTCACTGACCAAAGATGAAATGAGCAATGTAGAGACTAATAGCAGTCTGGAAAAGTGGAGAAGGACGAATCTGAACCCTTGAGATTTGGATGTGGGAAGACTGCTTATTTACAGATCCTGTTTAGCATTATGCTTAAGGTTTGTTTCAGGCAGAAACCCACTCAGTGTGTTTCTGAGTAACCTGTGTCAGTGGGAGACACAGGTATTGGCAGAATGAGTGTGCTCTGCTTAACTGTACTGAAGGGTCAAGGGTTCTTGTAACAGACGGGTATGGAAGATTTTATCTGGTTTATAGCTCCTCACACACCCATACTCTCTTGACAGATCCAAATTTACAGAACTAGTTATCTCCTAGAAGAAAAATGTTTGAGTAAGCAGTCCTTGACACCATGAGTAGCCTGGTCTGTCTGGATGCTGGATCTAACAAGGGAGTTGCTAACACAAAAGAGTTTCCATTTTTGCTTTGTTGTTTCCTTTTTGCTTGTTGTTATTATACTAGTCTCTTAACCCACTTAAAAATCTCCTGAATATTAATCAGGCACTTTTGCTTCATGAATCACTGTATTGAGCTGTTTGAGCTTGGTATACAGAACATGATTGATCTCCATTCACATCTAGCCAAGAGCTGCAGCTAACAGTGAATGTGGCACTGAGCTTATTAATTCGTGTTTACAATATGTGAACCAAATAGCCAGATTTGTCTAACAAATCTCATACTTTGGAGCTAAAGAGTCATCCTATACTGACAACAGCTAGAGACACTCAGGTAGAGATGCTTTTATTTTGCCTCTCTCATTGGGATGTTTTTTTTCTTTTGGTACTGTGTACATCTTTGTCATAAAGCAAAATGCGTGCAAAATGCTATCCAAATAAATGTCAGTTGAAAATTCACGGATAGAAACTAAGACAAGATAATAAATAAATACTTTGAAAAAGGTTACCCAGGAGAAGTGAGATAACAGTAGGCAAGACAACAGCTTCATCCCTGCTTGTGTATGGAAAAGCCATTGCTTCCAAGAATGATGAATAACGATTTGAGTAAAGCCACTGAGGTGAGATTAGAGTCTTAGAGAGCTCCTGCTCCTCTATGGGGCCAGTACAAAGCACCAAGAGATAGGCAATTGAAAATGAAGCAAATTTGTTGACACCAGCCTTCCTGGTGGAACAGACTTTGTGATTTTTAATCTTTTTTTGTCTAGCAAGTCTATATAGCATTATATCCACTTTATTTAGCCTGTGTCTTTGGGCTATTACCTAAAATATAACAGTGTGTTTGTCTGAGTCAGACCTTATGAAGTTCAATAGTTCTTTTTCAACAGAAGAACACCACAGAAGTGGATAGTAAAGTATCATTACTGAAAATGACGCAAGAGCAAGCATACAAATGAATGTATAGAAGAACAGGAACAGCAAGCAAGTTTCATCTAAATGGCACAGACTGCTGGTATGTTCTAATGAGTCATAATTCAGTAGAGGTTTACTGCATGTGAAACAGCATTCAGTCCTTTACAGTCTTGTACTTTCTTCTATTCCAGAGAGCAATATTCCAGGACAGAATCAAATTTTTAATTTCACAAAGATTATGGCCTGTGTGCAAGTGGCATGGAAATACATGCCTGATCACTGCTGAAAGCCACACACTGTAACTAATACTGTAAATGTTACATAGAGTCCAAATTGATTTTGGTACTTCCAGTTTTCAGGAGTTTGTGCTAACTGAATTGATTTGAAAAGGAAACATTTTTTTTACTTTGATAAAGCTTGTGGAGAAGGCACTGGGGATGAGGTTTGGGTAAAGAAGCAAAGCCTATTAAAACTCATTAAAAAAACAGACTTGATGAGAAACATATTGCTTCTGTGAGCTGATGAGAATTCACTGTGTGGGAAGAAGTCTGCAACAAGGCAGTAGATAACGTGCTCTTAAACGGCAGATCAAGAGTCTGTCTAGTGGAACAGACAATCAGCAAAAATAGGCTATTAATCTTTGAAAGTCTTCTCCCTTGAAGAACAATTTTCATACATGAGCATGCTCCTCTATATAACCTATCAAGGTAGAAGTTAAACCCTCACTCCCCACTATTACAGGGAACACTAAGTTTCTCACTTTGCTTCCTAATAGAGAGTTCAACCTGGGTGAGGATTTACTGGGGAGAAGCATAGCTGAGCAAAGGAAATCCAGTCTGTAATGGAACCTGCTGCACTGTAGAGCCCTTTTGCCTTCTGCTTACTCATCAGAGTGCTCTAACAAGAAAAAGGCATGTTTCCCTTAGGCTGTATCTGCTTGGGAAGGCAGGCCAGGTTAGTTCAAGACTTAGGATTTGACCATGGCCAATTCTTGTTGTAGCATGCCAGCAGAAAGAGCTGCTCTCTCTGCTGCCTGTCAGCAGCACTTCCCCAAGCTTTGCTTCAGGTGCATTATGCCCTGCCTTTGCATTGCTGACCTCAACTTTGTCTTGCCCTTGTAATTTCCCACCCTGCCTTGAGAACTCTCTCACAGCTGCAGCTTTGTCCAGCTATTGCTGGACTCTGACCAACCCAGGGTGTCAGCTTGGTACCAGGCCTCCTTAAGCTTGACTTTCTGGTGGACGGTGGGACTGCACCTCGTGGGAGAGGAGAGAGGAAGCACCTTCTGCCCTACCTGGCCTGTGCCTAGTGGCTTGCACTGACCCCTGACACCTGCCTGCTAATAGAGTTGTTTGTGTGAGCCTGTCCTAACACACATAAGAAAAAACTGGCAGGATTGGTTCAAATGGGAGGTCTCTGGTGATTTGGTTCTTTCTGATTTGGCTAATTTAGGGAAGTGATGAGCTCAGGCTGTGGAGAGCAACTGTCCTTCGGGTGGGGAAACCGGTGGGCGGCTGGTGGCACACAGAGTTGAAGGAATCTTCACTGGCACAGTCTTGACAGAAAGAAGATGTATCTATGCTCTTGTACCCAAACTGGCAGAAAGTGTCTTCTCAACTTCTGCCTATCCAGAGAACCCAAAGCCAGCTGCTTGAGGTTGTTCCACAGCTACAGATGTCCTTGCAAGCATGTTTCAGAGCTGGTCCACTGAGGGAGAGTTTTCCATTCCTGGTGCCCCAAAAGTGATATACAAAGACTGGGTAACTGGCTTAATACTTTCATTTGAGTATTAAGACAATACTACTTCATTGCTGTCGCCTTACTACACCAAATAAGACCTGCTCTTCAGTCTTGCAGAATTGAAAGTAGGCTGTTTCCTGGTATTGTGAAAGAGTTTCAGAGGCTTTCAGACAGGAATGGACAGAATGCTTATTGTCACTGAAGGAAACAAGATATGAAGTATGGGAATTGAGTTTATATTCCCAAAGGAGCATGTGTGAAGTGACTTTCTCAACAAACATCCTGCAGCAGTTTGTGAAATGTCATTTACTGGTACACAGGAAAAATCTCTGTTTTCATTTAAGCTTCTTTTCATAACAGAGGTGTAACAGACCTCCAGTGCATATTCCGAAGGAAACAAGCTAAGAACATTTTTTTCGTGGGTGAGATTCCTCTGCTACTTTATTCTGAATATCTAATCAGAGTAGCCTTCTCCCACCTTATTCCAGTTTAATTTTTCTCAATCATTTTGCATTATTTCTCATTCTGTCACTGACTTTCCAGCCAAGTTTCAAAATTAAATTCAAGCAGAATGAGATATTTCTCCAGATAAGTAGTGGAATTGAAAACAAATCTGCTTTGTTGCAAAAGTACTGCACTCCATCACAACATGTTGGAAAGGATCCCAAGGATCTTCTGGTCCAAGCTGTCTTAGCAAAGTATGACCTAGATGTTCCAGCACCCTGTCCAGCCAGATCTGAAAAGTGTCCAGTGTTGAAGAATCCACCACTTCCTTGTAGAGATTATTCCAATGGCTGATTTTTCTCATTGTGAAAAATTTTCCTCATGTGTCCAGTTGAGATCTCCCCAGGAGTAACTTGCGCCAATTACCCCTCATCTTTTCTATGTGACTCCTTGTAAAAAGGGAGTCTCTATCTTCTTCACAGACTCCCTTTAAATACTGGAACATGGTGATAAGGTCTCCGCTTAGCCTTCTTTTCTCAAGGCTGAACAAACCCAGTTCTTGCAGCCTGTCCTTATATAGCAGGCTTCAAGGCCCTTGGATCATCTTTGTAGCGCTTCTTTCAGCCGTCTCCAGCCTGTCCACATTGGTTTTGTATAGCAGGAACCAAAACTGAACACAGTATTCCTGGTGTGGCTTAATAAGTGCTGAGTAGTGGGATAATGACGTCTTTATCTCTGCTGGTGATACCCTTTTTGATGTAACTCGACATCCTGTTGTCTTTCTTCACTGCAGCTGCACAGTTTGCTCATACTGAGCTTGTTTTCCATCAGAGCCCCCAGGTCCCTTTCCACAGAGCTGCTCCCCAGCCAGATTGATCACAGCCTGTGCTTTACTCCTGGATTGGGTTTTCGCAGGTGTAAGACCTTTCATTTGTCCTTGCAGGACTTCATAATGCTCTTGTTAACTCACTCTTCTGGTTTATCCAGGTTATCCTGCAGGGTGGCTCTCCCTTCTGAACTGTACAGCTCTCCACTCAGTTTAGTATTGTCAGCAAACTTGGTCAGAATACAATTTATACCAGATCACTTATGAAGATACTAAAAGCGTTGTGCCCAATATGAATCCCTGGAGGACCTCACTAGTGACAGTTCACCTGTTGGAAAAGGAGCTATTTACCACCACCTCTGAATGCGGCTTGTCAGCCAGCTCCCCAACCACCACACATGCCACTTTTCTAGACCATAATGCACGAGTTTCTCTAGGAAGTGGCTGTGGTAAACCATATCAAAAGCCTTTGAGAAATCCAGGTGAACAATGTCCACCACTTGCGCCTTATACACTGAGCAGCCTCACAACAATGTCAGCCAGCTTTCTTAGCACCCTCAGGTGGATAGTGTCAGGTCCCATTGATTTGTAGGGGTCAAGCTCTTATAGAAATTTAAATATTCTTCAGTAAGATGCGAATTCTAAAGGAAGTAAAGCAATTTCCATTATTAATCATTTTCAACTGTCAGTAGGACTACATGAAGGTTCGCAGTTATCCCATCACTAATGCATAATTTAGCACTAGAGCTACCTCTGTGGAGATGAAATGTAACAAAGCTATACTGAACAGAAGTCAGGTTTGTGGAAACTCTGTGCACATACAATTGGATGTTTCTGCATTATTAACTCCTACTGTCTTTCATTCTCTGGTGTAACTAAATACAAAGAAATTATTTTTGTTAACCATCATGATGTCCTGTTTTCATCTGCTGTATGCAAAAGAACACTTACGAACATATTAACCTTCTTCAGCTTTTTCTAAAGTGTCCTTAACTCTTCAGATAGTAGACAAGATTATTTTCTTTACACTCCAGTGAATGAGATATTGCTTTGTGATGACTGGCCAATGTACAAGGGCATAAACAACATAACAAAGCTCCCCTTCAGCTCACTGGTGTAAATGTTGAGTGCATTGCTATAGCAACAACCCAAAATGAAGAATTCACTAGTTCCTCCCACTGGCACCTCTTAAATTACTCGTTGTTTTGAAGGAAGGAGATGGATTTTGTTGTTCTTTTTCAGCAGCAGGCTCAAAATAATTAGCCCCTGTGGTATAATCCAAGATGGGCTTGGGCATGTGAGTGCTACTGGACTTCAAAGTGCAGGCACCTGCAAAAGCAATTGACAGCCCCTGTGACTGCTGAGCCACCACCTAATCCCAGAGAAATCTAAAGCCTGTTAAAGCCTGTATTCTGCAAATGCACAAATAGATGAAGTTTTGCAGCCCTGCAGAAAAGGATGTAGCTTCCCTATTGGCACTGCCCAGGGTAGTGATGGGTCACAGGAGTTATTTATGCATAAATATGCAAATCCCCACCAAAACCAGCATCTTATCCTGGTTCTGTGGATGCCCCAGATGGTTTTATACATAAGTGCCGTGGGAAGTTGGCAACTGCTCTCTAGAGAGCTTGTTTGCCTTTTTCATTAGGAATATTAAATATTTGAGGTGGGTTTAACCATACCTATGAACACAGTTTTCTCAGTCTAGCATATTCCCTCAGTGTGATGTTGAAGATCTCCATCAAAATCAGATGTAATTGGAAAGTACAAGTGCCTACTGATTAATCAATCATGTTTTTTTTCTCACTTCTATCTCATATGACCATCAGCAAGGTATTTGTGAGAAGACATCTTACGTGGAAAGAGTAAAGAAGAGGTGTGTGTCAGAATTGTTAGTCTAGAAAGAAATGAAAAAGAATTAATACTAAAAGTCAGTACTTCTGATTGACTTGTGTCATACTTCTGCTTTTGTATCAGGAGCACAGATGCTAGGCATTTGAACAAATCTTGACTTTGAAGATGACTTTGCTAGTTGAAGATGTCACCCTCCTTCACCATCCATGGCTTCCACGTGAAATCTGAACCAATAGAGGTAATAGCTAGTCCAGAAATTTTGTGTTTCTGTTCTCATCAAAGAGGTTTTTACGATTCCATGATAAAGCTTTTTTAACAGTGCCTGGTCCAAACCTGGACATCAGATTTTGAAAGAAATGTATACTTCCACTTTTAACTTGAGGTAGAAGCACTGACTCCAAAAGCATGATCACAGCAGGAAAGCAGAAATCTGTGTTTGAGTAGACCTTGGAGAGTAGCAGCCTGCTAAGTACAGCTGTGAAGAGTTGTATGTTGCAAGCATATGTAATGTCAGCAGTTGATTTGTAAGGAGGCTGTGGCAGCAGGGAACAAGGCTTTCATTTTGAAAATATGAGGCTGCGTATTTTCTGTCTCCTTCAGGGGACACCAGAGCCAGTCTATTTCTTCTTCTGTAGTTGCATAATATTTAGATCAAATGAGCTACGTGTTCTATCTAAGCTTTCTGTACTTTCTCTTGCACTCCTCTGAAATAATAGCAGCTCTTGCACTGCCAGAGACATTGGTGCTTTGACCCTTGTCAGGATTCTTCCACCAGTATAGACATAGGAAATGTTATCAGCACGTTCAGTGATGCTGTGATAATGAGGTCACAGCACAGCAGCTAAAGGGAGAGAACAGGAAGTGCTTCATTTGTTGTAATATATTTTTAAGAATGGGCAAAGTGGTTTATTTGAGCAGCTCAGAATCTCTAAGACATGCCATTTCTGGGGTACAACTGAATGAAGGGACCTCATCTTGAAGTGCTGGTTGATAGAGTATAATTCATAGCAGCCCAGTCATTAAGGTGGTTCCTACTGAATTCAGTAAAAACCTCAGTCTCTAAATCCTGGTTTAACTTCACTCCTCAACTGGTGCAATACATGAGGAAAGTTAGATGGGAAATCTTGCAGTATGAGCAGCAAATCAAATGACCTTTAATGAATGATAAAATATCTCAAAATAAAACTATTAAAGGTATCCATGCAAGCAAAGCTGGAACAGATACTCAGAAAAAGTATTGTTTTCTATGTAGCATGCTCTTCTCCTATTTCACACCACAAATATTCTAAATTGTCTTCTTTCCCACTTCTCAGCTTCTTCACCAGATATGGGCAGGGTTCAATAATAGTTTATCCCTTCACTGAATCTCCAGTCAATGTCAGTTTAAAGCAAAAATTGAAACACTTCTTTAGGATTAATGTGTTAGTGGCTTATTTACTTCAGAGATTAATTTTAATTTAATCGCTGAGATTACCAATGTTTGTGAATACATGAGTGGGAAGACAGATGCTTCCTATTGTCCTCCTTTGCAAACTCATCATACTTGAAAGAGCTGTCCTGCTTGCTCAGCCTTTAATCCATGATAGAAACAGTTCTGAAATGGATGTGTAGGCTCAACAGCTCCAATTCTGGAATGATTGACTGCTACTTTCTCTTTGATGCCCTTGGCTTGTGTTATCCACCTCGCATTTACATGACTCCTCCTTTCTCCACTGGAATAGTGCAGTTTTATTCTAGATTCAGAACACCCTGGCTGAGGAGAAAAAGAGCTATTTGTTTCAATATAGCATAAAAGCTATGTTTTTCTCTTACCCTAGGCAATCACCTTGTGTAGAGAAGGGGAAGAAATTCTGGTTTTACTTGACAGCTTCTGTAGAGTAAGTTTTATTAGGTTATCAGATAGGTCAAGATATTGTAAATTCAACTGTTTAGGTGCAGTAAGGCATGAGGGAAAAACCTGATATGCTGTTATTCATATAGAGAACTGCTCTTGTATTTGTAAGAGCTTTAGAACAAGGACAAACTGATTTTCAGTAGAGTAATTGTAGTGGGGGTAGATATTTTGAGGCTAGCTCTAGTCTTGTTAACATGAGTTAACCACAAATCTTACAGTATCTGCTATGCAAATCTGCCAACAACTCTGGCAACACACCCTGCTGCCTGGCTTGTGCAGAACTCTGTTCCACCACTCTAATACATGAGTTCACTGCACAAAGTAACCACTCAAACTTGCTTGCTCTCAATATTGCTTTTTAACTGAGGTGAAGATAGTCTCTGGGTGGGGGTGGCAAAGTGTGTGAAATAGGGTGCCCTGGTATCTTCGTCAGAGTTTTTTCTAACAACCGAATTCCACAAAACCACTTTACTTATTGTTTTACAGCCTTTGCAGGTTTATGACAGGTGAAGGAATCTCAGTGCATTACAGAAGACTGGAGACAGTATGTCCTAGGTTCACTGTATATTCAAACTATGGTTACCCAGCTGAACCAATGTCAAGCCCATTTCTCCTTTGAGAGAAGAGGTTGAATTTGTTTCAGATTTGTCTGCTTTCGAAAGACTAACATGGATGCATAAAAAATTACTGGTTCACTTCTGAGGTGGACTACCAGCTCTACAAAAATCACAAATTTATAAGGCTACTAATAGCTGTTTTATCTTTTCCGTGTGGCTGATATTGGTCATCTGCTTTTTCCAGTGTGTGGGGATTTCATGACAACAACTGTTGCTTCTTCTTCTCTTTGCCAGACATTTTCTCTCCATGACATCCTGTTTCTCAGTGAAAGCAAAGTGGCTTTTCAAAGTGAGCAAGCATTACAGTAAAAACTCTTGTTGGGCAGTTATTTTTCATTTTGAAGAATCTTTTCTTTATATAAAGCAATTGAAATCTTGATACATTCTGCCTGAACTGGTAGTGTTTGTCACAGACATCAAGACTCTTGTCTGTGCTCTTGTGTCATGTCTCAATTACTGCAACATCACCTGATTCAGTGTCAAAACCATAATATCTTTACAAAAAAAAAAAAAAAAAAAAAAGATAGTCTTACTTCATGGATTCCTAACTAATGCTTTTGCAAAGTTATTTTTCTGGATAGTTACTCAGCGCACTTCCTTTGAGATGTCTGAAATAGTTTCTTCAGAACAATAGGCTATAATTTGACCCTGAACATCCATCATCTGACTGAAACTACTTGAATTGTCACATTTAATCGCTGAAGACTCTTGAAGATACTGACAAGCATTCCAAGTTGTCTATTTTTCTTCATGTTTTGCTAGCATGGCAGAGTTCTGGTGCATATGAAGAGGCTTCTTGGTATCAGTGATTTCATTACCCCGGTAATAATATACCAGGTTTTATTACTGCAAAATAGCATTTTTAGCCAAACTTACTTGAATTCTCTTTCAAGATGCTCTTTTAAATCCAAGTGTTTGGATTTTTGAGGTGTTTGGTGTTGCCTTTGTTGTTGCTTTAATTTGCTAATTTTAAGGTCAAGGAGCCAGTGGATTATTTTGTGAATGTTTTCCTTAGAATTGATGGGTTCTATCAAATTCCATCTCATAATGTTTTACTCACCCATAGGGGTTCAAAGACTGAAGTTTGACTGTAAAAGAACTTTTCTTTGTACATATTCTTTCTTTGTACGTTTCTTGCCCAAGGAAGTTGTGAATGCTCCATCCCTGGCGGTGTTCAAGGCCAGGTTGGACAAAGCCTTGGGTGACATGGTTTATAGTCTGGGGCACCCCTGCCCATGGCATAGGGATTGGAACCTGGTGATCTTAAGGTCCTTTCCATCTCCAGCTGTTCGATGATTCTATGATTCTACCTACATTTTGTAACATCTCCCTCGTACCATGAAAAGGCACTATTCAAAGTAAATAAGTGGACCTAGAACTGTATGAGGAAATGGAAGACTTACGAAGAAGAGGTATGTAATACTGAATTTATTGTGCTTATCATTGGTTCTCTGCAACATACCTTCCAGCATGGCAATCTGGAAGTTTGGTGCTTTATCAATATTAACCAAAGATTATGTTTGATTTAGCTGTAGAAGAAAAAGGTAATATTTCACAGACACTGAAGGACAGGTTGTTAGTTAAAAGGGAAAATTAATTTATTGGGATCTTGGCCTAGGGTCACACTCTCAGTAGGAAATAAAATCTTCCAAATAGCGTGATCAGTTACTGTTCAGTATTGGTAGGAACTCCCCTAGCAAGGTTTCTTGTAGAAAGAAGAAGATAAAAAGGGATGCCTGGAGGTACTCTGCTCAATTTTGATAAGCCAAGCAGCAGTAGCCATGTCTGACCAACCCACCACATGCATAATTCACCACTGTTGCTGTATCTTAACTACTAAGTGCAAAACACCTTAGTATCATACCTGTATACAAAAGACTGTCCCATGTGATCATTTCTGCAGGAACAGTTTCTGTTGATGATTTATAATTGTCTTATCTATCTACAATTTGATTGACATTTCAACAGTGCCATGTAGAAGAGTCTTTGGGAGACTCCATGTGGGCTGTTAACACATCCAAACATGCGAACTGGGCTAGGTGCAGCAGGAACTGCTAGAGGGAGCTTCTAGTACTACCTGAAATTTCCAGCTCTGAGATCCTGTAACAACTGATCAAATACTTGATTATGAAAGTTCAGTGACCAAGTTTGGAGACAGATGATTGCCTCAATTTAGCCCAGTATTTTATCTTTGAAGAGAAGTGGCTGGGGCACCACTGAACCACCCAGGGAATTAAGGGCTGAAGTACATTTCGCCTGCGTATAGTCACAGCTACACTGCAGGTATAACTAAGAAACCAACCTGATTTCACTACCTGCTTCACACTTTTAAACTAAATTTCATAGATTTTTACACAATTTTCAAAACTGAAAGGCAAAAGATGCATCTACTCTGTGAACACATAAATACAATTGAAACACACTAGAGGAGAGCTGAGACACTATTAAATGTGGTGCACCTCCTAGAGCTAATTACCCAGCTACTACCCTGCTGCTTGAAGAAGTTTTGTAACCCCTTTAATCTATGGGCTGCAATAGCCAATCTGCAGCTGGAAGAGATAATTGTTGTAAAAGAGTCTAGTGAGCATGATAGTAATTACACAAATCTATTTTATATGTTAATACTTGACTCTTAAATACTAGGTTTTACCAGAGATACAGTAAATACTATGTACAGGCCTGTAGAGCCTCTAAGTCATTGTATATGGTCAAAATGTCAAACATTATTCTTGATTTGGAGGGAGGAGTGTGATAAAGGGAAAGGGGTCTTCTGTGCATGAGAGATATAATGTCATTTTTTAACCTTCTGAATTTCAAGTTTTATGCTCAGAACATCTCTTAAGTCATTTATTAAGAGAAATATGCTGAGGAGAGAGAAAGACATAGTATTTTACTGTATTTCAACTTGGGAGACAGGTAGGTATTGCTAACAGACAGATTCACTACTCTGGAAAATAAGAAAGCGTTAGTGGAGAAAGAACTAAACAACTGCAGGGTGGCGAAAGAAGGAATTCAAGAAGTTGTAAATGAGTTACTTGGCCTTTTAACTTCAGGTCAGTGATTATAATCCAGGCTAGCTCTATATTGATAAGAAAGTAATTACTCTTTGACACATCTGAGGGGTCTAGGGTGATATGAATTAAAGATCTGGGCCAAAACCTAATGAAAAGCAATATGTGTTGCAAAACCCAAATACAATCAATTTAAACAAAAAGCTGAGAATATCTATTAGAATGTGAAAAATTGATTTTATGGAGAGAAAATAACAAATCTGGTCCACATCTTGGGCCTGTCAGGAACTCATGTGTTAATTCCTGTGACACAGACCCTTAACCAGAAGGACTTGGTTCAATACCTCCAAAAAAGTAAGAGAGATGCGAAACAGCTTCACGATCACCAATTTTGTTGAGTAAGTCACTTGCCAGATTAGAATATCCCCCTTAACTTAGCACTTTTAATCACTACAACACTAACAGTGAGCCACAGAAGCAAGACTGCTGAATATACACTCTGCATGTCCCACTCCTTTTTGGTTTCTTCCTCTTAGTCTTCCCGTGTTTTCTTCCAACAGAAGTTCTCCTACCAAAATCTGATTATTAGCACAGAAGCTGGAGGAGCTTTGTACATCCTTTGTGCTTTAAAGATATTTCTTCTTCCCCCTGCTTTGATAGAAAAATTGGTAAAACTGATAGCAAGATAAGCCAGAGTTACAGTAATTAATGAACTGTGAAATAATCGACTGTGTCTTATAGTCAGTGATTTAGGCCAGTCAATAAATATTTAATGATATTTTTTAGGTCAAAATAATGTGGCAATGGAGAAGGAAGGAAAACTGATGCTGTTGCTATTTGTTATGTACTGTATGATTATGTCTTCGTATAAAATGGGAAGAAATTTTCAAAGAAAACATGTTTCTTTTTCATTGGTCAGGGTAGTAACAACACTTTGAAATATTAGAACAAAATTGTAAGAACAATTTTAGGGCTGAATGCACTTGTTCTTAAGGCATGAAGCAAGTTTCTTTCTCTTTGATAAAAAAGAAAGTATAACTACCTTCTTAAATCTGACTGTAAATTGACATCCTAATTCTGCAAAGTAAGTTTGGGTTGCAAGTTCAGGAGATATACTGTGGTACAAGAGACAAACACATCTAAGGCAATCCACCTGTGACATTGTGCTCCTGAGTTTATATCCTATTCACTAATCTCATTATACTACAGTTAAAGTCTGTTAGCATATTTTGGCAGAGCAGGTACCTAAGAGCATTCCTTAGATCATTTACAGCAGTACCAGCAACCCAGCAACGCTGAATCGTGAACCGTTGAAATCACTGAGCTGAAGAATTGCTAAGTTGACTGAAATCACTGAGCTAGAAAATCCAAAATATTGCCTCTCAGAATCTTGTTGGAAAGGTGTGTTTTGGAAAGTTTCGGTTTGTCGATCAGTTGTGGAGGATTTTTTTTTGTTTTGGTTTCTTTTCATAAAATCATATAATCATAGAATCATAGAATAGTTAGGGTTGGAAAGGACCTTAAGATCACCTAGTTCCAACCCCCGTGCCATGGGGAGGGACACCTCCCACTAAACCATGTCACCCAAGGCTCTGTCCAACCCGGCCTTGAACACCACCACCGATGGAGCATTCACAACGTCCCAGGACAATCCATTCCATTCCCTCACCACCCTTACAGTAAAGAATTTCTTCCTCATACCCAATATGAACTTCCCCTGTTTAAGTTTGAACCCATTACCCCTTGTCCTATCCACTATGGTCCCTAACCCCTGTTTAAGTTTGAACCCAATACCCCTTGTCCTATCCACTATGGTCCCTAATGAAGAGTCCTTCCCCAGCATCCCTATAGACCCCCTTCAGACACTGTAAGGCTGCTATGAGGTCTCCACACAGCCTTCTCTTCTCCAGGCTGAACAGCCCCAACTTTCTCATCCTATCTTCATATGGGAGGTGCTCCAGTCCCCTGATCATCCTTGTGGCCCTCCTTTGGACTTGTTCCAACACTTCTATGTCCTTTTTATGTTGAGGGCACCAGAACTGCACGCAATACTCCAACTGAGGTCTCACGAGAGCAGGGTAGAGGGGCAGGATCACCACCCTCGACCTGCTGGTCATGCTTCCTTTGATGCAGCTGAGGATACGTTTGGCTTTCTGGGATGCAAGAGCACACTGCCGGCTCATGTTCATTTTCTCATAGACCAACACCCCCAAGTCCTTCTCTGCAGGGCTGCTCTCCATCTCTTTTCTGCCCAGCCTGTAGCTGTGTCTGCGATTGCTCCCACCCAGGTGTAGGACCTTGCACTTAGCATGGTTAAACTTCATCAGGTTAGCATCAGCCCACTTCACAAGCATGTCAAGGTCCCTCTGGATGGCATTCCTTCCCTCCAGCGTATCAACCAAACCACACAGCTTGATGTCATTGGCAAACTCGCTGAGGGTGCACTCAATTTCATTGTCCATGTCACCAACAAGGTGTTGAACAAGACCAGTCCCAACACAGATCCCTGAGGGACACCACTCATTACTAGTCTCCATCTGGACATCGAGCCATTGAACACAACTCGTTTGCAGCCATCCAGCCAGGTCTTTATCCACCAAGTGATCTGCCTAGCAAATTGATGTCTCTCCAGCTTAGAGACAAGGATATCATGTGGGGCAGCATCAAATGCTTTGCACAGGTCCAGGTAGATGGCTTCAACTGCTCCACCCCTGTCCATCAATTCCGTATCTCCATCATAGAAGGCCACCAAATTGGTCCGGCAGGATTTCTCCTTAGTGAAACCAGAAACAAGAAAATCATCATCTTATTGTTGAGTAGTATCATTTTCTAGCCTAGTTGCTGTTGCAAAGTACATGTGCTTAAGAGTGATTCAGTATCTTCCATGTTCGTAGGTGTCTTTTTGTGCTGTCCCTCACCAGTTGGCTGTTTACTAAGCTGGCTTCAATTTCATTACAGACGAAATTTTAAAAACCTACAGTAAATCCCAACCAGAAAGTTCTGAAGAGACCTGTTTTAGTGTTTCTTATATCCATTAAGAGAAGTTTTCTGAACATTATTTTTTAAAAATATGCCATCATATTCTTTCCTCTGAGCAGCTACAGCATCACTTTATTAATATAGAAATGGGAAAACTTTATCATATGTATAATTATATTTATGCCACCAGGACTTAAGGCTTCTGCTAGCTGAAATGTCATTATGACCATTCCTAGCCATTGTGTCTCAAACTTTTGCAGCTCAGTGCACCAAATGTAGAATATGTTGCTTCATAGTACAAGCGAGTCCTGAAAAGCATTATGGCCAATGTATTCACAGGAAGCATTATGCTTTGTTTGGTTGTGTTCTCAATTGTTTCTTAATATATGGGTGTGTGTCCCTATTTTGGCTTTCAGTTTTCTGTCTTTTTTCTTTGGCATGAATTCCTGTTTTGATTGCTATACATCACTCCTAGTTTGTATGCAGGCAAAGGGCAAATAATTATATTTTACAAATAATGATGTAAATCCTCAGATCTCTGAGTCACTTTTGCTTGGGTGTCTGCTTACTGTGCATGGGTACTTGAAAACAGAATTATACCCACAGCCTATCAGTACGAAATTTTCTTACATTATTATGAGCTCATGCTCATAGTACTGTGTTGAAAGCAGCATTCCTCAAGGCCAGACATTTGTATGCTTGCCTTCCCCAGTATCTGCTGTCCAAGCTGTCATTAAGCAGATAAAGATGTGTCAGCTTTTGTTCTTGAGAACAAGCTGATCCCTGATCTTCTAGAGTTGCTATCCTGTGACCCCCCACTTGCTTGTTAGCTTTTATATCTTTTCATGTGGGTGTTTCACTTCTGAATCCTTAACTAATTACTAATTCAGGACACTCATTCCTGTACTCTCTGTTCTTTTTTCTCATCTTGCCTGATGTAGTACCCTCTGGGCTCCCACTCTTACAAACTTGTAGGGGAACACATAGCTCAGCAACATTGGTTTTTTTTTCATTAAAGCAGGATTAAGGTCACAAGATTGGATCTCACATTATACATGTTTGGACACAAGATTGAAACATGAGTTAACAACTAACTGCATAACTATTTCCAGTGAAGATGGTAAGAAAACATTGAAGAAGAACAGAAATGTGGATCAGGAGATGCTTGATTTCATGGATATTCAGCAGAACCAAGCATCATTTGTGGAGATGCATACTTTGTCTTGAAATTATAAATTAATTTCTTTACATTTTGGAGCAAACCTGCTTTTCTAAGAAGCAACTAATTTCTTCTTCAGTGTAGTAGTCTGTGGCTTTGAACAGTTTTATTCACCTGGCATCACTGCAGTACTATGTGCTTTCTGTGATTAGTAGAAGAGCTAAAAAATTGAGCTATGAAGGCCATTGAAAACTTTAAATATATCCAAATTTTGAATTATTAAATGTTTTTCTTCACTGAGGCCTGTTGAATGAACACTAAGTCATATTCCTACTGTATTATTTCTGATATATGTTAATGTCGAATGTACAGTGGTTTCTAATACAACTTTGATGCAACTTTGCTTATGTTAGATGAATCTTCTTTAATGCACTGTAAGAGGTGAAAATCTAGAATTAGCAGTGCAACAAACATACATATGACCTCATAAGGCACTTTTTAATTAAGTGCCAGGTGAACAATGGGCTAAAGAAACTGAAGTCACTTTTGGAAGGAATTTTCTCTGTATCAAAACAATAAACTCAACACTTTCTCCCAAATTAAAGGCAATTTTCACAAATTCCAAGGCCTTTTATTGTTTTGAGTATGGTAAATATATGTGATAATTAAAGCAAGAAGACAGCTGAGGAAATGGGGAAGGTTTCATGGTCTCAGTAAGCTTTTAAATCAAACAAATAAGCAAAAAGCCAATTCAGTAACATATAATCAAATAAATACTTTTTTTCTGGACAGGCTGTCACAGAAACATTGTTGCAAAACACTGAATAATACACAACAGAAAGTACATTTGTGTAGGAGTGCGTAACACTATTCTATAAAGCACCTGAGCTAGAAAGCATATTGTATGTTGCTGTGCCCAAGCTAATATAATTTGAGTAGTGTTCAGAGACACTGTGTCATTATAGATATGACTTTATATTTTTATCTATATATAGATATAAGCATCATAAATATGCATATAAACAGCTGTAATTGATGAATGTGTAATATGTCAAAATCTACACCTTTATTTATATTAAGTTGCATATATAGACAATGTGGTCTTGTTTTTACTTCTGTGAGGTGGATGTCAAAACTACCAGAAATTTCAAGGATGACTATCACATTTTTCACTGTTCACTGGTGAGGATAGTGCTCGATAGCGTTGAACTTAGTAGGATTTTTAAAACTAACAAATAGAAGAATCCCCTGAGTGCACAGCCAAGTTCCTGAAGCCTGTCAAAAGCATTTTAAATTAATTCCCAACATATTGAATACTGAGAATATTTGGAGTTATATGCTGAATGCTCTTCCCATGCACTGACTCATCTTTACACCCCTATGTGTAAGAAAAATCTTTGAACATCTATGAGCACCAGAAAACAAGAAATGGGTTCTCATATTAAACCTTTGTGGCACTGAAACTTGTGATTTAACTTTCTCCTATTGTTTCAAGCAGCCGTGCAGTTACACACTTCATTTGGATGATAAAATGGAATTTAAGTTTAGAACTGCTTGCTTGATTTTTTTCTTTTAAGTCGTATGCAAGTTCCTTTCTAGAAGACTCACCATGGTCAAAGAGCAGTCACATATGCCACTACACAAACTATCCTCATGTAATTTCATATTCTTGGGTCTGTTGTGTGCTTTTGTTCTTAGACAAGAGTTTCTGCTCAACTTATTTTGGAATGTGACTATTTCACCTTATTTAAAAAGAAAATTTGTGGAAAGTAAGTGTTCATAATTTTGCATATTGGAGCTGCTCAAATAATGCAACAAGAGATGATGAATCTTTTACCTAGTATAGATACTTGCATATATTTATTTGCAATGCGTCATTTGACTGGTTCTTTATGTCTGTAGTTCTTCTTGAATGTTCTATTCATTAACTATTTACCTGGGCTCAAGCACTTTAATAAGGAATGAGAGATCTATAATTTTTTTTAGGGGAATATGACACTATTTTTGTCATTACAAACAAGACCAAAGTATATTTGATGCACAGCCTTTTCAAGGAACGGGAATTAAAGTTACTGTACCTTGAACCTTTGTAGTGGTTAAAGCTGTAAATCATGCAGTTTGCTCACTCATTAACCCCTCTTTCTTCTCCCCAGTCCCGGAGGGATGGGAAGGAGAATCGAAAGCATGCAACTCCCACAGGTTGAGATAAGAACAGGTCAGTAACTAAGGTTTAACACAAACCACTGCTACAACCATCAATAGTAATAATGACAAGGGAAATACAACAATTACAAGGAAACAATAATGACAAAGAAAGAGAATACAACCACTCACCACACGATATCAACCCCGACCCAGCCACAAACCCCCACCCATCTGGGTCTCTGCTCTCCGTTTTTACCTCCTGGGCATGACGTGCTGTGGTATGGAATACCTCTTTGGTCAGTTTGGGTCAAGTGTCCTGTCTCTGCTTCCTCCTGGCTTCCCGTCCTCCCTGGCTGAGCATGACACTCAGAAAGTTCTTGGTCAGACCAAAGCATTCTAAGCAGTAACTGAAAACATCTGGTGTTATCAGCGCTGTTCCCAGGCCAGAAGTCAAAAACACAGTGCTGCACCAGCTACTGAGAAGGAGAAAAATGACTGCTACTGCTGAACCCAGGACAAACTTCTATGCAACTACAGGTTTTATTTTCCATCAAAGAAGACAGAGCTTACTGACAAGAAAGCATGTCACTTGAAAAAAAGCATGTTTTCTAGTGCCAGGAGATTTCTGGTCTCTTTTCAGAATTATAGTCTTCAAAACAGTAAAACCACATACACACAGAAGTAAGATCATCTCTTCCAAAAAATCGCTCTTGATGTCTGAAGTATGGTTCCAGGAAAGTTTTCACTGAATCATATGTAATATATGGAGGAAGCAAGAAAGAGAGAATGGTCTCATACAACTGAAGGAATAAAAAGTTTATCAATTATTTTAGCAAAATGAAAAGTGATAATGTTGCAATGTAAAATCTTCTGCTGAAACTGAAAAGGAAGTGGAAAACTTTTTACCTTCTGTGATGGGTTTGTCTCTTTCTCATGAGATCAGCAGTATATTTCTGTATTACTGAAAGGCATTCAACGGAGTTTGTTTCCCTTTACTTCTTACTGGAAGGAATTGCAAGAGGTATGCAAAAGCAGACTAGCACTCGTGTCCTTAAAATTCCTCTGTCTAGTGGCTTGGCCTTCTTGAGCTCTGTCAGGGAATCATATCTATTTTGGTTCTAATTCAAAGCCTGAAAATATAGAATCATAGAATAGGAAGGGTTGGAAAGGGACCTTAAGATCATCTAGTTCCAACCCCCCCTGCCATGGGCAGGGACACCTCCCACAAAACCGTGCCACCCAAGGCTCGGTCCAAACTGGCCTTGAACACCACCAGGGATGGAGCATTCACTGCTTCCTTGGGGAACCCATTGCAGTTCCTCATCACCCTTACAGTAAAGAATTTCTTCCTCATATCCAATCTAAACTTCCCCTGTTTAAGTTTGAACCCGTTACCACTTGTCCTATCACTGCAGTCCCTAATGAAGAATCCCTCCCCAGCATCCCTATAGGCCCCCTTCAGACACTGGAAGGCTGCCTTCTCTTCTCCACGCTGAACAGCCCCAACTTTCTCATCCTATCTTCATACGGGAGGTGCTCCAGTCCAGTGGTCATCCTCGTGGCCATCCTTTGGACTTGTTCCAGCAGTTGCATGTCCTTTTTATGTTGAGGACACCAGAACTGCATGCAATGCTCCAACTGAGGTCTCACGAGAGCAGAGTAGAGGGGCAGGATCACCTCCCACGACCTGCTGGTCACACTCCTTTTGATGCAGCTGAGGATACGGTTGGCTTTCTGGGATGCAAAAGCACACTGCAGGCTCATATTCATTTTCTCATTGACCAGCATCCCCAAGTCCTTCTCTGTAGGGCTGCTCTCAATCTCTTCTCTGCCCAGCCTGTAGCTGTGCCTGGGATTGCTCCCACCCAGGTGTAGGACCTTGCACTTGGCATGGTTAAACTTCATCAGGTTGGCATCAGCCCACCTTACAAGTGTGTCAAGGTCCCTCTGGATGGCATTCCTTCTTTCCAGTGTACCAACCAAACCACCCAGCTTGGTGTCATTGGTAAACTTGCTGAGGGCACACTCAATCTCACTGTCCATGTCACCAACTAAGATGTTGAACAAGACCAGTCCCAACACAGATCCCTGAGGGACATGACTTGTTACTGGTCTCCACCTGCGCATTGAGCCATTGAGCACAACTCTTTGCATGCAGCCATTCAGCCAGTTCTTTATCCACCAAGTATGACAGAATGGGTTTTAAATTTTCATGTTCAGAGCCAAAAAAGTAACTAATTTCTTTTTGAGAAGAAACTTTGAAGCTAGCGTGTAAAGACCTGTGTTTTGCAGCTTTGGGACTAAAAGTTTCAACAGAAAGAGGAATAAAGAAGGATGCTGTACAAATGTGAAGAAATAAAACAGCAGCACCCACACACTTTAAGGGTGGCCAATAATTACAGTAATCTGTGTGGTTCAGTTGATACATTGGAGGGAAGGAAAGCCATCCCGAGGGACCTTGACACACTTGTGAGGTGGGCTGATGTGAACCTCATGAAGTTTAACAATGCCAATTGCAAGGTCCTACAGCTGGGTAGGAGCAATCCCAGGCACAGCTACAGGTTAGGCAGAGAAGAGATTCACAGCAGCCCTCCGCAGAAGGACTTCGGGGTATTGATTGATGAGAAAATGGACATGAGCCAGCAGTATGCCCTTGCAGCCCAGAAAGCCAACCGTATCTTCAGTTGCATCAAGGGGAGCATGACCAGCAATTCCGGGGAGGTGATCCTGCCCCTCTACTCTGCTCTCGTGAGACCTCACTTGGATTATTGTCTGCAGTTCTTGTGTCCTCAACACAAAAAGGACATGGAAGTGCTGGAACAAGTCCAGAGGAGGGCCATGAGGATGATCAGGAGACTGGAGCACCTCCTGTATGAAGATAAGCTAAGAAAGTTGAGGCTGTTCAGCATGGAGAAGAGAAAGCTGCTTGGAGACCTTATAGCAGCCTTCCAATATCTGAAGGGGGCCTCTAGGGATGCTGGGGAAGAACTTTTCATTAGGGACTGTAGTGATAGGACAAGGGGTAGCGGGTTCAAACTTAAACAGGGAAGTTTAGATTGGATATGAGGAAGAAATTCTTTACTGTAAGTATGGTGAAGCACTGGAAGAGGCTGCCCAGGGAAGCTGTGAATGCTCCATCCCTGGCGGTGTTCAAGCCCAGGTTGGACAGAGCCTTGGGTGACATGGTTTAGTGTGAGGTACCCCTGCCCATGGCAGAGGGCTTGAAACTAGATGATCTTAAGGTCCCTTTCCAACCCTAACTATTCTATGATTCTATGATTCACGGTAGGGGAAAAAACAAAAAGAAAAGGAGGTAATTAAAATATTTTTCTTTCATGAGGCTGCAGTCCATGATGCCTTCTAGCAAAATTATAGGGTAACCAAAACCAATATTAAGTCAAGAAGGGAGATAATGAGTAAACTAAAAAACCACCTCAATCCCACATGGCTTTTCAATAATATATATAAATATATCCTCAAAGCCGATTATAAGGACTAGTACCCAACAGGAAACACTACTTCAAATTTCCACCAAAAGTATGTGTTTATGTGCCTCCTGATCTCTGTGGTATTAATAGCAGCATGTGAGATGCCTGAGACATGAGTTTTGCAGGTCAAGGAAAGATGTTTTTCAAATGTACTCCCTTCTCCAAACAGGACTATGTGTGAAACATTGGTTTTATCTATTTTAAGCAGTTACTTTGGTGCTGCTTATCCTCACATGTCCCTTTTTTGAACAGAAGTAAATTTAAGAGAAACACATTGCTTTTCTTATGGCAAGCAAGTTTTATCCACTGAACTGTTCCAGACACTAAACTTGAGGGGAAAGAGTTCAATCCTGAGCTTGAAAGTCTGTGTAATGAAGGATTCAAAACAACTATTTGTGCTACATATATATGCATTCTAAACCTGTTAAATGGTTCTATTTGCTTGAGTAATTAATTCAGGCAAATCTAAACAAATATATATAGAATGCATAAAACAAATCCCGAAGGGTGTGTTCCAAAATTATGTTTGGTAAAAATGATTAATGATTCACTCTTTGGAACACACCAGCAACTTTCATCTTGTATCTGATTGCTGAAAAAATTGAATTCATTACTTTAATTTTCATACAGCCTTATTCAAAAGAATACTTAATTCACTAAATACTTAATTCACTGACAAATGCGTACAATGAGGTTTTTAAAAAAATCTTTGCCTAATTAAAGAAGATTAAGGGAATAATAATTAAAAACTGTTGTAAAAGATAGAACACCTTAGTATATAACAGAGCAAAATGGTGCTTCAGAACATTTTATAGTAATGGAAACTTGTTTTAGTATTCATACTTTGTCACTTTCTGTAACAGAGTCCCACGCTAGGAAATTCTTCATTGCTTATTGCTTCCATTCCAAATTCCAAGCCATCAAAGGCCATTTGTCCTTTGAGCAACATCATAACCAAGTTATCCTTCCATGATGCAAGGTCTGCAGGATTCTTGTGAAAGACAAACGTTGCTGAAGACAGATTTGCTTCCATTCCAAATTCCAAGCCATCAAAGGCCATTTGTCCTTTGAGCAACATCATAACCAAGTTATCCTTCCATGATGCAAGGTCTGCAGGATTCTTGTGAAAGACGAACGTTGCTGAAGACAGATTTTTAGCTCATATTTTTTATCTCTATTGTCAATTTGAATGAGATGATTATATCTAAAATAATTTTCTCTTAGTACACATGGGATGCTTTCACTTTAAAGAAAAAATTAATAAATTCCTGCTCTTGAAATCTATAATGCTGATTTCTCTGAAAAAGGGATTGCTTGGAGGAATTCCAACATCTTTGTGGAACAGAAGCAAGAGAAATTTTTCCTGATTAATCTGTTTATTCCAATTTTGGCTTAATAATTTTAGAACATGTCTGCACAGAAAAAATATGTTGCACGTTCTCCACATGTAAAATGACATTTAACACTCTGTAGGAAGGTCACATTTTAAAATGTCAGCTATTTTGTGTCCCACTTCTAGATTTGCTGTGATAGCTAGTGTGACACACTGTAGCTATCTATGTTATGTTAAATCTGATGCAATCCTGTGCTAGTGAAAACATAGTAATGTTCAAGCTGGTGTTTTGTAAAATCACATGAAAGGATATCTAATGATGGCAACAGGCAGTTCTGTCAGCATACATCCATTAACCTTTTCTATGAAATGCCAGATCTGAACTTTTTCTCAAATCTACATTCCTAGTCTCCTTGTGAATGATTATTTTAGTGTTCTGTAAGGGAAATTTGTGTTACTTCTAGCATCAACTTGCTAAAAATATTTTAGAAGATTGGAAAGGAATGTCATTTAAAGTTTTGCATGGAAGCACTTTTCCTTGTTTCAGGAAGACTCCCTCTAACGAATGCCCTCCTGGATGGAAACAGTAGTCCATCTAGTGCAGTAGTCTCCCTCAAAGCTCTCCTTTCTCAGTTGCAGCCACCAGTTGTGAGTTCTTAATTCTGGGTGTGGATGACATTGCCCAAGATGCACAAACTTACACTATCTACACTGAAGGGATTCTATAGTTTCTTGCCATCTCTTCCCTACTGAACTCAGTAGTGAAAAGCTTTGCTGTCTTAATGGAGCTCCATTTTAAAATTTTAACATGCCAGTGAGTATGCTGAGCTGTAGAAAATGTTCAAAACACCTTCTCAACAACATAATTAGTTTGGAAAAACATGTTACCCATGGCCATGTAAGAAAAAACCTTGGGACACTACTGGAGATATCTTGATTTGATTTGAAATGAGGGCAAAATTGAAGAAAACCCTTGGGAAGCTCTGAGAAAATACAAAGCCGATTTGTGGCATGTTGATCAATAGAGAAAAGCAAACTGCTGTACTTCACAGGCCTTTTAAGGTGTGTTTTGCTTTCTGCGTTTAGATTGTTATAGCTAATAGCCCATTATCTGTATTTAACAAACTTAAAACTGAAGCCACTAAGTAAGCTGTAGGGACTCAGCATGCACATCTATACTACACATGGAAGCTTACAAATAGGGAAGGGTAAGTCAGGACCTTTGGCTTCATTTTAACAGCAGGAAAGCGTAGCTTGCAATTACTGGGTAATTATGGAACTGGCTGCCCAGATCTCATTTGTATTCTGCTAAGTGAACTCCGTCTTAACATTCAGGCTGTGATCTGATCCCTCTTGAAACTGAAAGGATCAAATTTAAACTTTCAGCTGGAGCAGTACATTCATGAGGATTCAAGATAGCGGTCCGTAATGCCAATGCTACCTTCTGCTTATGTTACTTCACATGAATGACTGTAAGTTATTCTCTTTCTTAGTTTTTTCGGTGAAGCAGCAGTATATATGAACTTTTTCACCTGAATGGATGAAATCTGCTTTATTCCCCTGATTATTAGTACATATTTCTGTGTCAATCTTAAAGAAGCTATACCAACATATCCAACAGATAGGCAGCACAGCATAGAATACTAGCACAGTAGTGTGTTCACTCAGTTGTGTGCTTTTGAAATCCAGAGTACAGGTGTATATATTATGTAACAGTATAAGCATTGTTTGTCTTGTTATTATCACAAGCAGCCAGAATGTTTTAGAAGCCTGCACATACTCCAGCAGTTAACACAGATGCTCTTTTTTCATTATTATTATTATTAGATTGAGTAACCCATGTTTTCTTCAAGGAAGGTGGTACTCTGCTTTCCTTCTTAGTATGAAATCTCCTGGGAACAAAAATTCTTCCTGTACTGAAAATGATGCAAAAATTTTGATGCTAAAAGGAACAGAAAGGGTCAAAGAATTTTGCACGTGGGAGGATACAGTGTGTCCTTGTACACTGATAACGTATACATTTATGCATAAACATGGTCAAGGCTTCCAAACGCAGCAGGCTTCTCTATGCTGAGGAACCACGCTCTGTAGATCAGGATGTGTAGAAGCGGGTAAATATATCAGACCTAAAAGATTACAGTCAAATCAATTACAGCAATCATCTGTGAATTTTAATTTGACACTCCCTGTCTAAATTATTTATTTGTGTACAAGTGTGTGTATGGGTGCAAATAAGCTTCATTAGTTGTGACACGCAAATTGTTTTCACCTTGGGAAACAGAGTATTCTTTCACTTCAATTTTCACCAGCACTGAATCTTCCTGTTTCAGACTTGCTTATTCACTGAATCATGTTGTCAGCAAACAGCCCAGCACATTTTATCATGTGTTTCAAAGTCACAATCACCTGAAATACCTTGGCAACTAAGCACCCAAAATTAAGGTGGTAAATATTTTTAAGTAATGAAGAGCTAAATAAATGATCATGTAATAATAAGACTTTTCTTCAAACAGAATATTCATGATTGTCTCTGTCCGTGTGTGGAGTTAATTGTTTCTCTGATAATTTTACCCTCAAGGGTAAAGAAGGTAACTGAGTCTAGAAGATAGACTCATTCAAGGGCATGTGAGGAACTGAATCAGAATTAGACACCCTATCCTTTATTTAATATTTGGGTAAAATCTAAAATGCAATATATGTAATGAACAATAGCTATTTAATTATAGAGAAGTCTTGTGGTATGCAAGGACCCTTGCTGTGATGGGAGGATGACGACAATCAATATGATCACACGTCAAGCTCGTTTATTTCATCTGAGGGTCCAGTTATATACTCTTATGGGTTACACTAAGCAGTATATGATTGGCTACCTATGCATACTAGTCAATACATGATTCGTTACAATACAGAGATACACTGTAGTACACCCCCCCCCCCTTGCAGTTTCTTCTTCTGTGTTGTTTTCCAAACCTTCTTTGCTGTTTTCCAAACTTGTCTCAAGTCCAAGCTTGTTAAGGCCTGCAGCTGTGCTTCAAGGTTACAGTTATCAGTTCCTTCTCGTTATATTTGTCTCCGCAACTTTCTGTGCCAAACTGCTCAGTCCTTTTGCACATACGCTTCCGTTAGTAATCTCCGGGCCAGGCCGAAAAGCCTTTGGTTCACTACTGCCAGGTCTCTTCCATCCACTGGCCTATGGCCTCATTGTGTCCATTTTCTAACAACCATTCCCCAACAAAGTCTGATATGATGCATAATTCATCAAGAGTATTATGTCCACTAGGATTTATAAAATGGACGTATGTCTCATAGGTACTGAAACTGAACCTTTCTCCTTGTATTTCTCATCTAAGCTGAAAATGCATTTGAATTACATAGCCAGATCCAGAAAAAAAGTGGTAAAGGAATAAGCGCAGCCTGTAAGGAGCAGTTTGCCATAGAGGAATAGGGGAAACCTTGAAGGTCCTTCTCAGATTTTTGTGCATAATTCCTGGCTGGGCCTTCCTGGTTATACTTCTGTTTCTTTTTACCGTGTATGCACAGAGTTTAAGAAATAATTTCTATGTGACTAAGAAATTATAGTCCTTATTGCATTTTTTTCCTTTTACCTGTTCTATATCAATTTATTTTGTATTTTAGAGTAATTATGCAGCTGTTTCATAAGATGAATTATTTGAGATAAGGAATAGTTATGTTATTCTGTGACTTTTTTATAAACTGTTTTGTGAATCTTCTGTATATGAAGACAAGGTACAATCATATTTTGCTACAACCTTTTTCATGAAGAGCATCCCTTCCTTCAAATTAATGGATTAATTCCATTTATTCGGCACAGAGTTTTGACACCTGTGTCCACTACAGGGAGAAGCTCTGCTTCAAAAAGGCTGCTCAGGAAAGAGTTCAAGGACCCAAGCCATTTATTTTACATCCCCATAGCAGAGAATTAGAAACAAACTCTTCAGGACTTCCAGGTATGAAGAACCAAGTACTGTGATGTTTGTCAGCAGTGTGTGTTCTCTCTTTGTGCCATAGGCCACCTCCTCTGAGTTTAATATCATAAAGACCTAAAGCCATAGTAAAGAAAGGATTCTGGAGTTTCAGGCACCAGGCTTTGGAGGCTAGTGGTGCTCTCTGCTCAGACCCCTCACTAAGCCTCAGTGAGGAGGATGGGAAAGTGTCGTGGTTTAAGCCATAAATCAGCCACGCAGTTTGTTCACTCACTTCCCCCTTTTTCTTCCCTCTGCTCCTGG
>JANRGW010031209.1:0-20733 GCA_024733675.1 Psilopsiagon aymara
TTTTCCTCTCCCTTTCCCTTTCCCTTTCCCTTTCCCTTTTCCTCTCCCTTTCCCTTTCCCTTTCCCTTTCCCTTTCCCTTTCCTTTCCCTTCCCCTCCGCTCTCCGCTGTTTGACTTTAAGCGGTTCCCTAGCAACAGCTGTCTCAGCGGAGAGGAAGCGCTGTGGACGTTTTGCGGGCGCAGCGGTGGGCAGTGCTCGCCCCTGCCGGCGGCGATGCCTGACCGCACCACTGAGTGAGACACACGCGGCTCCAGGGCGACAGTGTCTGCACTGATCCGTGGCCGCGGCCTGAGACGGGGGGACTGCACCTAACTGACAGCCCAACTGCTGCTGTTGGTTAACGAAATGTGACTCATCCTGCCTCATAAATACAGCAGCCAGCGGGGCCAGGGCAGGCACTGTCCCGCTGTGCAGGGCACCGGTGAGGCTGCACCTCGAAACCTCTGTTCAGCTCTGGGCCCCTCACCGCAAGAGAGACATTGAGATGCTGGAGTGGGGCCAGAGACGGGCAACGGAGCTGGTGCAGGGTCTGGAGCACAGTGTGATGGGGAACGGCTGAGGGACCTGGGGGGGTCAGATGGAGAAGAGAAGGCTCAGGAGGGACATGATCGCTCCCTACAACTGCCTGACAGGAGGATCTCAGAACAGAAAAGCTTCTCAGACACCATCAGACTGGAAATTCTGTGCTAGGAACACAGGTATTCAGACATGGCACAAGGGTCCCAAAAATAAGAGTTCTGATAAATACGGGTCAGATTCTGTCCTGACACCAGCCAATGCTACTGGAGGCTGCTCCCTCCAGAGAAGCATCATGAAACCTGCTCACACAGCAGCACCTGGAGCCACTGTGGGCTGTGTGCTGGGACAGTGAGGACCCAGGCACACATCCCCTGCCAACCACTCTGCTTCCACAGCAGAGATGCTTTGGCAGAGGGGAGGATGGGCACCAGCATCACTGCAGCAGTTACGGAGCTCAGCTAAAACAGTTCTGACCTATCTTTATTATTGATGACGTTGTTACTATTATCATTGTTATTGCTATTATAGTCCCCTTTTAATTCATCCCCGCTGTGCTCCTTTATATAGCAGCCATTCCCTCACCACCCACAAATGTCTCCCATCATAAGTGCTGAAGTTAGTCTGGAAAATACAATGCAAGTTTTTAAGCTATTTGGTAGGGCTTTTGAAAATTGGACCCCAAATCATCACACTGCAATAATTTAGTTACTCTAGAGTAGACTAGTGCTCCATCAACAGTCATTATCGCTTGCACTTGTATCCCCTTCTCCTTCCTCTACCATTTCCATCTTCCTAGTTCTGCCCCTGTGCCTCCATCTTTAAGACAGCAATCTCTGCTGCCTAGAGAGGCTATTGTGCAGAGCGGGACAGGATGTGGACAGGCGACAGATGGGATGGAAGAAGTACGTGTGGGCAGAAGGCTGCTCAGGTAGAGAGAAGGGATTGTGGGATTTAGGGATGGGGGCAAGCTGGATAACGAGCTGCTTGGTACTCTCGAGATTAAGGAAGGAATAAAGGGCAATGAAGGAGAAAGTGTCAAGAAAACGGGAGGAAAGATGACAGACCCCATTGCATACCTGTGGTCCCACAAGCCTGAAAATCCCACTGCCACCCTCTCCTGCCCACTCTTCAGCCTTTGGAACCACCTTCCTTGTCCCTTTTCGCTGCTGCTGAAACTCACTTTTCTAAGCCAAATGTGCTGGCAGCAGGACAATTCTCTGAGGCTGAAACCCCTTGAACTGCTGGGGCTGTGACCTGATGCCTGGGAATTTATCTCCTAACAGCCTCACACCAGCCTCACAGGAGCTGAGCTGTGCCTGCTCTTTCACACCTCTCTGAGCTGCAAATAGCATCTCCTTCGTTGGTCCTACCCCCTCACCTAGCTGAGAGACCTCTCTGCTGGGGTGAAAACATGCTCACTTCATACAGCCACACACTGCTGCCTTCTGTGCAAACCTTCCCAAACCTCCTTTTTAATTTCTGGCTCCCACTCCTCCGTAGGTCTTTGCTACTTTTCCTCTTTATGGGTTTCCTTCTTTGGGGCAATATACAGGTTTTTGTCTTATCCCCAGTGCTAAGCTTGTCTCTTTGTCAATCACAGGGGCTTAGGGGCAAACCAGTTAATTATGACTAAGTGCCCTCATTAGACTTAAAATGAGATTGGTGGTAGAACACAGGAGTTTGCACTTCTCAGGCACTGCTTTAAGCTATCCGTTGTCTCAGGCAGAGATCGCTGCTTCTGTTACAGCAGCTCCTATGTGATAGGTTCTCTCTCAAATCAGAGGCAAGACTTCTTTTCTTTTCAGAGGAATTCTTGTATACTTAGAACTTAAATATGCCATGTGGGCCACATAAACGTATGTTGGCCAGATGCTTAATACCCCTGTTTCAATGTATTTTGCTGACAATAAAAGAATAATGAATGCTCCTGCAGGACAGTTTGATGTAGATTAGGATACAACAAACGCGTTTTGACATTCAAGTGTGTAAGAACAGCAGAGACAAACAAAAAATGAATGAAATGTAAATTCTGCCCTTATTTTTCCTCTGTGAACTTGGTATTTTATCTATAGGTCTGAGTGTAACATACATTATGAGTTGACCAGCAATATACTGTAAAAACAAGACAAATAAGCACCGCAAACCCAATCACAATGAATGCCACATAAATCACCGCACATAATGGGTCTATGGAATCTGCCCCTCCTGGCTAAAGTCAGTGGGTATCATCAGTTGCCTTCCAATGCGACTGAACTTGGGGAAGTAAGTAACAATGTGTAGTGTTTATGGGTTACAGCTATTGAAAAGATGAGCGTTTAAAAATACTGACACTACAAGGGATCAAATTCGGCTATAATTTTACATAGCTTTAAATCCTCTGGGAGTTCCTGGGTATGTGTTGGTGTAACGGAAACCAGCATTAGGCCTACAGTTCCTAGGAACAGTTTAGCACAGTGATAAGCCTATCACAGATCAACACGCATGGTTTCTACATTTTATGAACTGCCATCAGACCCCAGTACTGCCATCAAAGAAGACAGTATCTTCCTGTCTACAATGAAATACACTCTTTCTATATTTGGTACCAGAAATGTTTATTTCTTGCGCAGCTCAAGCATAAGAATAACGAACTCAGAATGACTAGATCAATTCCAATACAAGGCTGCTCATATGCAGCGTTACTTTATGTCATATGGAGTACTTTAAGTTACATGCTCAAATATGACAGCAACCAACATATTGAGAACTTGGAGTATGAAGTCCTGGTTCTGCTAAAATCACCGTCTATAGAGTCTGTCTCCGGGCAAGCCTCAGTTATATCAGTGCTGGAATACTTTTGCAGGGCATGGACTGCAGATGAAACTGGCAAGGGGACACTGGTGCACTTCAAATGTCTTGTTTAGCTAGGAACATGTCCCTAATGGTGTATAATCCTCTGTTTAGCTCCTTTGGGCCCTAATGGCATTGCAAAAGGGAAGAAGATGGACACAGTGATACAGAGCTATAACCACTACCAAAAGCTGAGCTGATTTCCATTACAGGAAAGTGGTGCTTTTCACTAGAGGAAAAGGCACTCAGCCATGAAGTCAGGGAACACTGAAGAAAACAGCAAAACCCAGTGTGCTGAGGTAAGACTTAAAATGAGTGTGGGACTGGAAACATGGCATGTGAGGTCTCTGGGGTTTCATTCAATGAGATGTGAACTGTTTTTCCAGCAGTTCCAATGGGACCACCTCTCCAGCTTGTGTTCCCTCTGTTCTGCTGTGCTGCTTCTTCTATTTGTCTTCTTTTGTTTTCTATATAGTTCTTCTGAGGAACAACTCTCCTCTTACAAGGAGTACCCATAAAACAGGAACATTATAATGAAGACTTGATCTCTGTTACAACTCTAGGATCACATGTCAAATGAAATAAAAGGTAAAGAGGTGAAGACAGAAGTGCCACCTCTGCGATGACAGAGAAAGATCCAGTGCCATTAAAAGCTGATGTCACTAAAAGTGTCTTTAGAAAAAGGTGGGATTTCCCTACCTAGTGTGTAAACCCAGAAGATACTAGTCTCAGCCTGTTTTATGTACGAATGCATAAAAACAGGCTTAAGAATTCCCTGTGTAATACCGCAGCAGAGCTGCATGAGGTGGCTTCTGACATCTGTTTCATCCAATACTGTATCTGGTTACTTTACTCCAGAGCTTAACAGTGCATTACGTAAACGAGCTGTTTATTTGCTCCACTTTGAACCTGCCACCTGCCTGCCTTGAACATGTGCTGTGCAATTCCAACACAGTACTTCTGGCGTCTCCTCCAAACTGAGGTGTAGGAAATCATGTTTGCTGATTCAGCAGTGTTATGTAGCATACAGCAGCGTCAGACAGACACACAGGCGATGGTGTTAGATTCACACCGCTCCTCTTGGGCTTTCAAGAGCCAAAAGGCTTCTAGTCTTCTTGTCCCCTTTACTGACTGGATCTGGCTTTCTGTTTTTCATGGATGGATGGACATGATGGCAAGCCTTCCTGGCATAAGGAGTGGCCTGACTATCAAAAAGGAATTTGAAGAGAGTCTGCTTTGATTTTCTTCCTTTCCTGATTCACAGTCATGTTTCATTTCAGCAGCTAAAAGCCCTGAAGTGACACAGGAGGTTATTCAGGGCCATTCTGTGGCAGCGCAGCTGAGTAAAAAGTACGGTTTCCAACCTTCCTAGCAGCTGAGCATGCTAAATACACAACCATCTTGCCAGCATGAAGAAGTCATCTGGCTCTACCAGCTTTTTCACTGTAAAGAGGATGGAACAGTCCAAACTGTGCACAAAAATGTGCAATGCTGCCTCTTTCTTCCCTCTTCATCAGCCTGCAATGGGTGTAAAGTAACACATTAAGCACCTATATAGCCCTGTTAATGCCCTTCTGATTTTCTGATAAAAGCTGTCTATAAAACCCAAAGCCCTTACATGCTTTCTCAGACTCGATTACTGTTTATTGACAAGTGCAAATGGAAGCTCAGGTCTGCCGACACTGCCGCAAGGCTTAACTAGATGAGCTCATCCAGATGTGCCCTCCCATGTCTGCTCACGCCTCTCAGTGCAGGCAGGCCTCCGCAGTGACCACAAGACCCCTGATAACACAACAGTAGCAACAACAGCTCATCCATTTAGCGTTAAACTCTTTCTGTTACTTGTTTGCTCTCTCCCAAAACTCTCTCTGCTCTCCCCTGAGAGAAATTATGCCTTTTCCCCTCTTCCTCCTGAACATACCCCTCCATTCAGTGGAGCTGTCCCTATTGCTTCTCCCTCTTCCCTCTGCCTCTTGGACTATAACCATCCTACAGTAGGAAGGTTACTGTCCTTGTGCCTTATCTTTGTGCCTACTGTCCTTCCCTTCCCTTGTGGGAACGGGCTCTTTCTTCTTCCTCTCCCTCTAGTGCATCCCTTACATGTCCTCTGCCCACAAATCATTGAAGCAGCACAAGTGCAGCAGTGCCTGTGTTTAATGTCTGCTGCATTACCTATTGCTAGCACAAACTGGATGTGTCAGGCGAAAGGCCTGTTCCTGCTTTATGGGTGAGCTTACCAGAAGAATATGACAGTGTGAGCTGTTTCTTCCCTGAACACACCGTCTGTGCCATATGAGAGACTGTTTCAAACTCCTTCAGCAAACCCGAATGAAAACAGTTCTTATCTGCATAGGTCATAGAACAATTTCTGCTGTGTTAGGCTAGCCTGGGTATCAGAATCAGAGAAACAACTAGGTTGGAAAAGACTTTTAAGATCACCAAGTCAAACTATTACAAGTCCTTCTTAACAACACAGTCAGTGCAGTGTATCTGTATCTTATTTGCACCTCATACGCATGGCTGCTGGAGTGCCAAGGCAAAAGATCCATTTTCTAGTAGTTTTAGTCAGTGACTTTTCCTCTGATTGCAGCCCAGAGAATATGTTTGGGAAGCAACTAGATGTGGCCACTGGCTTTCCAGAGACCAAGAGCTGGCCGTCTCTATACAGCAAAGTGAAAAAGTAAGAGTCATCAAAGAGGAAAGGATGCATAGTGGAACCAACCCAACTTTGAGGTTCTCTCTCTCCCTGGAATATTTGGGAAAATATGTGAATACGGAAACAACAAGGATGTTTGACAGGTTTCAAATATAACACACAGGCTTGCTACACAGCAAGTGAGTGAAAGAGGGTTGTATATCTGACGGCTGAAATACTGCCAGTCTCTCTCCCCCGCTTCAAAACATGTTCATGATGCCTAGACATAAAGTTCAGTGTTTCATTCCATCTCAATAGGGATTTTATGACTAAAGTGCCAAGGATAAGAAAAGACCAATTTGTAGTTTTATTGATCAGGCTAAAGGTCAGGGGCAGACGTGTAGGTCATGGTGCTTCCTTGGAACAGACAAGGGACCAAGTGCCTACCTTCTGAAAGCTGGAGAATGAGGGGGGGGGGGGGGGGCGAACTCACACTGATGAAACATGACAGCTGAAATGTCAATCAGGACCAAATTGGACAGGCTTAGGCATGGGAGGGCTCTCAACAAGCATAACTTTGCCCCCATGCCTGCACACTCTGGCACAGGGGCTTGCACTATGAGGTTGCTGAGGCTGTGATGTGGTTATGAGCACAATTTAATATAATAAACACATAATTCATGCTGACAAAGTTTATGAGATCAAGTTTCCCAGTCCCAGATGAATCACATAAAGCATATACTATCACTACAGGCTTTTTGGCAGAAATGGTAGGGGCTTCTGCTGCATGGCAATAGCCTGGAAGGTATCTGTCACTATGGACTGCTCTGGGGTGTCTGCAATGGTAGAGTAACACAAAACCACATGGATTCAATATCAGGAGTTTACAATTTATACTTAAAATGACATGAAGTGAAATGGTTTCCACAGCAATGGAGTTTTTCTCCCCTACATATATTAATTTTGTCCCCGTTTGCCCCTGTGAATCACCACTGAAAGTGAGACTTGGTCCCTGTGGTATATTCTGTTCCTGTTTCTTTGTGTTATGTTTGCAGTGTAAAGCAGTTTATGGCTGAGACTGTGCTTGCTGTAAAAGGGTGAGGATCCAGCTTTAATTAAAGATAGCTTAAGCTAACTTGCTTTTCCTGCTGATTCTGAACTATGCAAAGAAGTCATCTTCATGCTTCTGGAAGTTCTCTCTCCTGTTCTCTTTGCTTATCCCACCAAGAGTGGCAACAGAAGGAGGCCTTCATACTTTACTACTATTTAGGGTAAATGCAGGACAGGTATACATTATTGTAGGTGGCTTAATTTACATATTGCTTTTCCTAACCTTACTTCAGGTTTAGTCCATACAAAGCAAGCTTTGTTTTATGGTAAATTTAATCTTCAGGACCAAAGGAAGAAGGATTCCTAACTCACAAGTGACAGGTTAACACTGGTAAGCTCTTTGAAGGGGATCTAGAGAGCTAAAGCCTTCCCTTGAACTTCCCTTCCTGAAACGAAGCTGAAGGCTAAAAACAGAAAATACTCCCAAGTCCCTGAAGAAGGTACATTATTACAAGTACAGAACAACCCTTAAGTATTTGTCCCATCACCCAGACTCTCAGATGGCTTGATTAATATCACACTAGTTCTCTGAATCTGCAATGGAGAGAACAATACTGGTCATTTCTTGGTATATCTGATCCTAGCTTGCAGTGAAGAAGGCAGATCCCTCTGAATGGTGTATGTTACACATCAGGTCCATTAGGAGCTAGGATGCTCTAACACACACACTTGCAAACACTGCACGCCACAATGGAGAAGAGGATCTCTTCTGTTTATGCTTTCTTACTCCAGTCCTCACATTGGCAACTCTTAGCACTCATATACCTTTGATCTATGCCTTTTCTCTGGACTGTGGAGCTAGAGAACAGTCCTAATGTCACATAACAAGGATTGAACAGCCAAGGCTCTGTGTGTATTCAAACTATAGCCTCAATGCTCCACTAGTGCACGTTTCTATCGCCTTCACTCCTTGTGTATTTGAATGCCTGTTAAACAGGTTGCTCTAATGAGGAAGAAGGAAAGGTCATATTTACTTCGTGTAATAAGAAAATATGAGAGCAGCAGAAAATTGAGAGCTGCCAGCAACTACCCCCAGCGCTTTGCAGCTGAGAGGGTTTGCACCTAACAGCCATGGCTATTAGACCACATCAGATCTTCTAATTAAGTAACAGCAGTGGGGGAAAAGACATTCCCTGGGTGAAGCCAAACAGCTGCTGCCGTGTCTGTGCTGTATCATTCCGGGGAGCAACGCCTCAGTGTGTGCGTTTGGATGGACAACATCAAAGGAAATAGTGTGCTGCAAATCATTCAGTCTATGGAGAAGATGGGTAAGAGGCAGAGATTGAAAACAGGGAATGAAAGCTTGAGGCCAATAGGCAACAGTTTGATTTAGAAGAGCAGGAACAATAGTGTAGCCTCAGACACACAGGCAAAAACACTAGTCTCAGAAGCATCTTATGGGTATGGAGAAACATTCTTTTTGATCTCTGATGTGTAATTGCTGGTTAGGGATGCAGTGAAGTATTACAGAGAAGTTGAGCAGGAAGATTTCAGCAGCCATATAATCCAGGACGTTAATGAGAGCAAGACGAGACCTGGAAGAGTTTAAGATGAGGGCAGACGACAGGTTTGAACAAAAATAGAGTTACAGTGAAGTCCACAACTGGGGCCCTACTTTGACCTCACAGGCAGGACAGGTGTAATGAGCCTCTTGGAGCAGAAACTGGAGATGCTTTTTTGCTAGTCAGGAAGGCGTACTGAAGAAAAACAGTGGTAAAAAAAAGACACAGAACAACAGAATTGTTTGTGTTGGAAGGGACCTTAAAGCTCATTTAGTTGCAAGCCCCCCTCCCACAGGCAGGGACACCATCCACTACAGCAGTTTGCTCCAAGCCCCATCCAACCTGGCCTTGAACAGTGGCTTCCCTGGGAAGCCTGCGCCAGTGCCTCTCCACTCTCATGGGAAGAACTCCTTTGTAATGTCTAATTCTACCCTCTTTCAGCTTAAAGCCATTTTGCCTCATTCTGTCACTATATCCCCTTGTAAAAAGCCCCTCTCCAGCCTTTTCTTCATGATTCACTATGGATAGATAGTAAGCTAGCAAAGCCCAATTTCCTATTTTGTCTCAACCCACTTTCAGGACATCCTTTGGCATATGTTCCCACCACCAGGTTAATTCTTCAGGATGACACAGAGATGAAAGCAAAGCCTGACCTTTTCTGGCAGGATCTGCTGTCACCTTGCGCCATGTCCCTGGCATTGTGCTGCATGGCACAACTCCTCCCAAAGGACACGTCAGTAAACCTGCCCGTGTGGGTACACATGGGAACTATGCAAAGGGAGCTGAGGTCTGAAGGGGCTTAGGTGGGATAGCGATGGCTTTTGCCTTAAAGATGATGGTGTTGCAACCCTGAGTAAAATCAGCTTCCATGGGCTGGTCTGTAGCTCAGGTTAGGTCAGCTTCATCCGACGGAAGAAGGAAATCAATGTGAGAGGTTTCTTTCCTCTGTGGATGCTGGACAGTTGCTACAGCTGAGGAAAAGCCTGGTGTATCTCCCTGGAGAAGGGAAGCCCTCACCACAATGTAAACCTGTGTAGGGGAGCCACTAGGGCTGGGATGGAGCCTTGTACAACATGGTCTAGCGCGAGGCGTCCCTGCCCATGGCAGAGGGCTGGCACTGGATGACCTTAAGGTGCTTTCCAATCCAAACCGTTCCATGATGCCATGATTATTGCCATGTTCTTGTCGGGGTGCTACCCGTAGCAATGTGCAAGCCTCTGGGGAACGTTTGCATCTGAAACCCTTCCTCTTGGAGGTGAGCAGAGAGGAAAACAAAGCCCTGGGCTCAGCTCCACACCCCACTTCAGAGGCAGCCAACACACAGGTGCACCCACTTCACCTAAACCCCCCTTTTCAGGGCTTCCACCGGGGCAACCGCATACAGGGTGGATAAAAGCGGGATGGGACCACTCGTCTTTCCCAGCCCCTCCAAGGCGATCTCATCCCTCGCTGCTGAGTAGGAGCAGGCAAGCGCGGCCCCGCACGCCCGGCCAGGCGCCCCGCAGGGCACAGGCCCGCCTCCCGGGACGAGCAGCGCAGCCATGCCGCCCGAGCGCCCCGCTCGCCCGCCACTTTCCCCGGCGACACCGGGGCGAGCCCGGCAGCTGCTCGGGGCTGGTTTCCATGGCGATCCCGGCGGCGGGAGGGGAAGCCGTCTGCAGGGAGCTGAGGGAGGAATGGGGGCGGGCAGAGATGGCGGGAGGGGGGGGGCCTCGGTGTGCGGGAAGCGGGTTGGGTCCGGGCGCTCCGCGGCAGTGAGGGCAGCGATGTACCCCGAAGGGCTTCTCTCGAAGCAGGCTTGGGAAAGGTCCCGGCCATTCCCTATGGAAAGGATTTACTGCTTTAGCCCAGACACATCCTCTGCGAGCCCTGATGGTGCATGTGGTCATATCGGCGATGTTCCCATGCTGGATGATAGGCTGCGGGAAGGTGCTTGGTGAAGAGCAGGGCTTGGGGTAGTGGGCAAAGCTGCATGGGCAGAACAAACTGCATGTGGAAATACACGGACTTGGGGCTTCAGACAGTGGCGAGTTGCAGAGTTCAGGGTGGTGGTGATGGTCTAGAAAAGTGCTTGTCACCATGGTGACCGAGCAATGCCGCATCTTCCTCCGAGTGGAAAGCACCAGTTCCAGGTGTCTGCGGTGTGAGACCAGTGGGTTAAATGCAGCGGGCTTTACCGTTGGAAGCCAGGGATCACAGTTTGTGTTACAACTGTGTACATGCCTATGGAGTGAATGGTTGGAATCAGCCTGGAACCCACCTGATGGCTGTGGGTATGCAACATGGTCTCCACACCTGTATGTGCAGAGGTGGCAGAGCTGTTGTCTCTCCAATACTTCAAATAGTAAACTAAGTTTTACTGAAATGCTAGAATGTGTTGGTGTCATTGGGTAGGGGTTGGCATTCTCCAAGTTGTAACTGAGGGGCTTGATGCCTACCAAATATTCAGATTTATGTTTTGGGTAGGTGTAACAGTGTATATTTAGGTACAAATTCAATACATGGAATGTTAAGCCAAAGAGGATCCTGTGAAACTTTGTTGTTGTTGTTTTATTTGTTCATGATGCGATCAGTTGAAAATCCTTGCTGTGAATCATCAGATGGACCAAGAGCTTTCTTGGTATTTTGGGTTTTGGTTCTTTACCAGCATCATACCTTAGTTTGATTAAAGATACTACCACTTCATACAAACTTTGGTCCTCTTCAGGAAGTCATAGAATGGAATCATAGGATGGTTTTGGTTGGAAGGGACCTTAAACGTTTTCTGGTTCCTTAAAGATTACCTGGCCTTGAACACTGCCAGGGATGGGGCAGCCACACCTTCTCTGGGCACCCTATGTCAGTGCCTCACCACCCTCACAGGGAAGAACTTCTGCCCAAGATCTAATCTAATTCTCCCCTATTTCAGGTTAAAGCCATTCCCCCTTGTCCTGTCACTACTTGCCCTTGTGGAAAGCCCTTCTCCAGATCCCCTGTGGGCCGCTTTAGGCGCTGGAGCTGCTCTAAGGTCTCCCCGGAGCCTTTTCTTCTCCAGGCTGATCAAACCCCACTCTCTCAGTCTGTCTTCGTACGGGAGCTGCTCCTACCCTCTGAGCATCTTTGTGGCCTGGTTTGGCCTTGCTCAAGCAGGTTCATGTGCCTCTTGTGTTGGTGGCCCTAGAGCTGGAGCCGGTACAGCAGATAGGGTCTCACTACAGCAAAGTAGAGGGGCAGAATCACCTTCTTCGACCTGCTGCCTCTTGATGCAGCCCAAGGCCTAAGTATTCACCTCAGAACCCCAGAAAAAAAAAAAAAAAAACCTCTCTAAAAAACATATTCGGTGGCTCCCAAGAAAGCTGACAACAAAGCTCCCTGATCCAGGGGAAAATTCCTACACTACTGCATGTCTAGCTAAGAAGAGGGTGGTTCTAAATATGGTTTAAGACTTACTATTCAATGTTCTTGTACCTGGAAGGTCAAACGCCCTGAACCAGAGAAGGAAACAAACTTAGTGCATTCTCCCTTATCGAGGTCTCCTTAGTGTCACAGTGGATGTAGTGGCTGATTCCTGAAGTGTTTTGAGAGGATTTTGTTGAAGATGAGAGGGGCTTTGAGTGCACCATAAAAGACTGCCAGTGAAGGAGGTGAAACCAAGGCCTGTGGATTTGGTACCCTGGGTGTGTTTAGATGGGTAAGTCAGTGCTGTATAGTGAGCACTTGAGCACGCCCCAGATGAGCTGGTATGTCTGTGCTTATCCGTGCAGAGACATGAGCCCTGGAAGGAAATTAGCCGATTAGCACAGTGTAACCTTCAGGTTAATCTCCCCCATGCCTGAGCAGAATTCACTGGGTCTTGAAGCATGTGTGGCTATATTGTTTCCAACTCTCGAGTTATTTGGGGCACAACTACCCATTGATCAACTCCAGGAAAAGCAGGTAGTAGCTACAAGGAAGGGGTGCCTTGGGGGATCTCTGCTCAGAGTAGCCACATCCTTTGAGATTCCCCCAGCTCAGATATATTCACTCTAGCTAAACCTGGCAGAAAGCCCGTTCCCTGTCAGCCTTCCTCCCTTCCCAGGACACTGGGAATGGCAGCAGCAGGATTACCTGGCTGCTTTTCAGAGGAACATATTCTAGAGCAAAGTAAGGCAGTGGCCTGAACCACTCAGTGTAATTAAACACAAGCATCATTTTTGTGCAGCCTGTGCTGTGGCAACCGCAGCAGTTAGTCTCATTCAGCTGGAAGGTTTAGGAGGCAGAGCTGTGGTATTTCACAAAAGATCCCCCTTGCAGTCAGTGCCTTAAACCATTTCATTGAATGAAATACACTTGTGGAGCAAGGAGTGCTGGAGGGGGGAGAAAAACACACTGGCTGGAACCATGCTGTTGCTGGCCCTGGTTCAATAACCACTCTCGGGGCAGCACCTTTTTATACATAGTGCTTTGGCATCCTGATAGCATCTCTTGTTTTTCTTCTCTTTCTCTCTTGAGCTCCCCAGGGAGGCAATATATTGTCTTCCCTTTAGTTAAAGGGAGAAGGGGCTGTTTGCATAGCAGGTCACTGTGTTTGTGTTGAAGGTGAAATGGAAGGGCTAGCTAATTCATGCGCACAGACAGAAGGATATAGCACTGCACTGTCAGCCATTACAGCAGCCCTCAGGAGCGCAGGCAGGGTGAGGCACAGTGCATGCAGCACTGGCTGGAGCAAACCTTTGGGTTAGGGTAGCAGAAAGAGTGATGCTGATAAGGAAAAGCCAGTCACAAAGGGAGAGGAAAAGCAGACTAAAAAGCAAGGGGTACAGTATTTTTTTGGTGCTATATATGACCCTGAGTTCTTCTGACACCACGATGGGGAAGGAAAGGGTATGGCCGCAGCACTTTTGTGTTCCAGCTACTCTGGGCTCTAATGCACTCAGCATACAGCCAGGTGGTGACATTACCGAGGGCAATCTGAGACATGGCAAAGGGTATGTGAGACACCTTGGATGGACTGTATGTATTATGCTGGAGGTCACGCGATAGACAGAACTCAGGTCATGATCTGCTGAAGGGACCAGCAGAATTGGAGAGCCTAGAGTTGGAGCTCCTGCAATTCAGGCTTGGATTTCTTTGGATCTGAAGTGTTGGATACTGTTGCCAGTGAATGCAAAGGAGATTTGGCAGTTACCCTCAGCTAGTGTAGGAGAATAACATCACTTGAGTCTTACATAGTGGTTTTCATCAAGCGGTGTCTGTGTCCTTACTGCTACTTTTGTATATCTTAGGAAACAGAGATGTGGAGAAGGTGAGTTGGCGTTGTCCAAAATTGCCCAGTAAACTGGTGGTAAAGAAAATAGGAGACCTGCTGCCTCCCACTGCCAAACTGAGTTCACTTGTCGCACACAAGGGAGTGAAACATACGGCTGCTGTCTTCCTCGCAGCTCTTTCTGAGGTAAAGCAGAAAGCTCTCTCTGAGCTTGTGGATACTGAAGTCTCCTGTGCCAGGATAGCAGATGCCTGCGCTGTGTGGGTCCATGCCATGTGAGGATCATTGTCCAGACAGCATACCTCACTCTGCAACTGGTCTGAAGTATTCGTTCCTCACGTGGGATGGCAAATGGGGGGAAGGGAACCAGATTTATCTCCCTTGTAGCCCCTTGCCTGGGACTTGGTATGCAAGTTCCAGATGGTACAAAGCCCCTGCTGCTTGGATCTGCACAAAACCCTGCACCTTCCTCAACCTATTTCGCAACATACTTGGCTAGCTCTTGCTTGGTTGCTATTTGTACGAGTTAAGCTGAGCTGCCAGGAACGTTTGCAAACAGTGAAAAGCAAAGTGGGATGCACAAAGCAAGGCAAAATGGGTCTCAAATCTGACAAAATGCCTGCAGGTGCTTGTAACATCTGACTTACTCCAGCTCATATATTACATTCCACACACTCATTCACCTAGCTTTCTCTTGCCCTCACCCCCACATATGCTTACCTTCCACAGGTTCATTCACCATCTCTTTTCCCTCCTCACCTTCTCATCCAAACACAGTTGTTCCTACACACAAATCTACCTCAGACACACTCTTTGTTCCCTGTATACAAACACACACAGACATTTGTGAGCACTGAGTGCAGTGTCTGGAGGTGGTATATATACATTTGTATAGCAGATGATGCCGTAATCTTATACCTATGCTGTGAGGAAAAGCCTTTGGGATTACTGAGCTGAGAGCTCTGATTGCTCTCCCTTTCATGTAAAATACCACTGATCCAGTTTATGGGGCCGCTGTTTCCACCTTTCCCTGAACTCTACCATCGTTTTCCATAGAACCTCCCCTGCTCATCTTTCCTTTGGCTCTTCCTCCCTATGCTTTTGCTTTCCTGCATTGCTACCCACGGAAGTGTTTTTGAGAGTTCATTCATCCCTTTCACTCTCCATGACCTAATGCTTGCTCTGGTTATATCACTGAGAGAGCAAGCAGGGATGAGCAATGATCCTGGGGCATGGGGCAGGAGCTCCTGCAAGGTGTGGTGAGATCAGAGGCAGAGATGGTAAGTGGTGGGGTGGACTGCACTGCTATCCCAGCAGCACTGAGACTGCCTGGCATCGAGCCTGCCTCTAATGGAATGTGACCCACCGCTGGGAATGAGCTCATCTGTAATCCACTTAATTGAGTTTTATGAGTAGGGCTCTCACATGAGGGAGCCAGCTCTGCCTTCTTCCTAGCACTCACCCTCCCTTGCTTGCTGTCTGGGGAAGAGAAGGGGTGTGGGAGGTGTGTGCACTGTGCTGTGGGTCTTCTAGTTTCTAATTTTCTGCCTGTGGAGAATGTGCAGGAAGTAGGAGACCCACTGCCTCATGCTCTCTGGTTGTTCGCTTTTGCTGCAGGTAGTGGTGCTCAGACTTCCATGTGAATATTGGTGGTGCTGTCAGGAATGCAGAGCCTTAAATTTTCCCAGGTTCTTGGTCTCTGTGCTAGTGCTGGATCCCCAGAGGAAAGGCTTTCACATGCCGTACAGATCTCATGTAGGTATGAACCATTTTACTTAGGAGTCCAAGTGAGACGGGAACAGAGGCATTGTGAGCTCACTTCTGCCTTTAGTGGGTAGTCATCTAAGCGGTGGAGCTGTCAGGATCCCATAAGAGCCTGTGTTTACACTGTAATGTCTTGCCATCTTTAGCATCTGCATCATCATTTGTTTGTACTGTGTGAATTGGTCACAGAAGGGCCGGCAAACAGAGAAATCTGCTGTCTGCCAAGGGATTTGCAGGCTTGACTCTGCTTGATGAAAGATGCAGCCTCTTCTTCTAGTGAAGCAGAATGTGAAAAAAGAGGAAGGGAGAGAGGGAACCTTCTTGCCAGGGGGGTGTTTATCCTCTTGGAATGGGCTAGTAGAGGCCCTCTGGCATGTCTTATTGGGGTGTAATCCCCCCAGTGCTGGCCTATTTGAAATTGGGGAAGGATGCAACTCCTGCTGCTTTTCTGTTGCTTCTGGTCTACCTTGTAGGAGGAAGCTTTGATATGGGTTCAGCTGTAATGTTGAATACACAGAGCAGTAGCACAGCAGTTCCAGAAATGCTTTATATTCATATGTGAAATATATCTATTTATATAAAAATATTATATTCGTATTTATATATGAAATAACTTTAAGGAAAGGTCATGGCATATGGAAGGGGAAGTCTCCTGATGCATTAACACAAAGACCATAACAGACCTGTGCCAGGAACAGCTAGGAATCACCACTGTGCATTGAGGAATATTTCTGGCGTTTCTTACAATCCCCAGACACTGGAATTATGGGAATACATGCTAATAAAAGGTTTCATTTTGGAAAATGTGTGCTTCTAGTCTTCACAATTGCAGACAATACCGACAAATTGGACCAGGTGAAATCTGAGAACTCAAAACCCAGACAGGATATAAAAAGCACCCATATTATATGGTTTGGGTTTGTTTGAATAGCGTGTTTTTAAGCCAATCTCACATCAAGGTGCAATGGCTTTCCATTGACATCCTGATGCTGAGAAACTATAATGACTATTCAGCATAGTTCATTACAGCCGTGCTACAGCTGAAGTGCCCATTTTCTTCCCTTCTGCTTTCTCAAGTTCAGGACTCCCTAAGTCACAGAACCATAGAATAGTTGGGTTTGGAAGGGACATTTAAAGGTCATCTAATTCAATTTTGCAATGAGCAGGGATATCTTCAATTGGATCAGGTTGCTCAGAGCCCCATCCAAACTGATCTTGAATGCTTCCTGGGGTAAGGCATCTACCCTCCCTCTAGGCAACCTGTGCCAGTGTTTCACCACCCTCATTGTAAAAAATGTCTTCCTTGTATCTAGTCTAAATCTACCCTTACAGCTTAAAACCATTACCTTGTTCTACCACATCAGGCCATGCTAAAGTATTTGCATCCATCTTTCTTATAAGTACTGAAAGGCTGCAGTAAATTCTCCCTGAAGCCTTCTGGGTATTCCATTGCTCTCATCATTTTTGTGGCCCTCCTCTGGAGCCTCTCCAACAGGCCCATATCTTTCCTATGCTGAGGACTCCAGAGCTGAATCTGGCATTTCAGGTGGGTCTCACCAGAGCAGAGTAGAGGGGCAGAATTGCCTCCCTTTACCTGCTGGCCATGCTCCTTTTGATGCAGGCCAGGATACAGTTGGCTTTCTGGGCTGCAAGGACACACTGCTGGGCCATGTCCAGCCTTTCATGCACCAGTACCTGCAAGTTCTTCTCCTCAGGGCTGCTCTCAATCTCTTCATCCTCCAGCCTGTATTGATACTGGGCATTGCCCCACCCAAGGAGCAGGACCTTGCACTTGGTCTTGTTCAGCCTCATGAGATTCGTATGTGCCCACTTCCAGAGCTTGCCCAGGTCCCTCTGAATAGCATCTGTCCCCCAGGCATGTCAACTGCACCACCCAGCTCAGTGTGATGAGCAAGCTTGCTGAGGGTGTCCTACTGTCCATGTCACTGATGGAGATCCCAATACAGACCCCTGAGGGACGTCACTTGTCACCAGTCTCTGGACATTGATTCATTGACCACTACTGTCTGGATGCAACCATCCAATCAATTCCTCATCAACTGTTTCATTTAAAGAAGAAGCCTTTTTTGTCTCATAAGCACCTAGAATATGAATCCAGCTCGTTCAGCAATTTTGCCTTACTTTTTTTCATCTTCTTTAAAATGAGCATTGCAGGGCTATAGGGTTCCTCCAGTACCTAGCACATCACCTTCACCTCTCCCCTCTGACTTATCTCCCATGTACACATACGTGTGAAGAAAGGCTTGAGAGTAGTGACTCTACTACTAACTTAACACACAAATCTGTTGGAACTTGATGCTGAAAGGCTGGTATTCAGTTGGACAAACTTAGAGACTGCCATGGAGTGAACAAAGATTCTTTTTTCCCCTTTCCTACCGTTTACTCTAAAATCTGAAAACAATCATCCCAGCATGATGTACCCAACTGGCCATGCAATCTGGATAGAGGTAGCACTCTTCCAGTGAATCCAGTGCTGGAAATACCTTCTCTCAAATACATTCTTCTGCTGTATCCTTTCACTGTGAAACTGCAGCCATCAGATTTGATAGTATTTTATCCCCTGTGTAGTAATTGGCTTCAAAAATGGCAGGAGACCCTCAGTATTGCCTCCGGTTCTTTCTGTTTACAGGATCCACGCAAAACATATGGTACATGGAGAAAGGAAGAGCTGTGAAAAGGATGAAAGCTGTTCCAGTAAACGTGGTTGTTAGGAGCCAGTGGAATATCTGTCATTGATGACAGCAAAATATTTTAGGATATTTGTACTTTATGGCACAAACATATTTTTTTAGAGAAGTTTTGTAAACACTTTTTTCTTTTTAAAGTACACTGGCCAGGAAATTACTTCTGTCATATCTCAGGGCACAAAATTCTCAGTTTCTCTGAAGGTCTGTACAAGTGTTTCACTCCACTGCTGCTTCAACCCCAAAGAGAACTCCTCTTTCTTTTCCTCCCTGACCATAGCAGTTGGCCTACTAAAGGATACTGATCCTCTCCCTAGCATTTGCCTCACATTTAGATGTTCAGACTGTAGTCTTTGTTTATCCAGGCCAGGCAGTGTTAAAGTAGACAAGTCCATAAATAATTACTGCTCTTTTTTCTTCCTTCCCCCAATAAATCTCTTCCTTCCATGGTAATTGCCCAGGTTTGCTAGTGGGGCAGAGGCAGAGTGCTGACTGGCTGTGGAGGTCCATAATGCATCAGCTATGGAAGGTCATGCATCCACTCTTGGTAATAAACACACAGCCTAGCCCTTCCTCACTGAGCTGTTCGCATCTACAAAACACCCACTCACATGTACGCATATAAACAAGCAAACAAATCACACCACCTAAAAACCTAATTTAACAATTCCTCCTCCAGCCTGGGAAGGAAAGGAAGAAAGGAGGATGTTGGTTGTTTCTATTTCTGAAATATTGAAGAGCTACCTAACTACTATTGTGACAGCAAGATAGATAACTAGTTTGATTAGACAGTGAGAGGAGATGGGAAGTGAGGAAGAGACAGAGAGGAAGAAGCTTTGTCACATGCCTCTGTCAGCTTGATTAGTGGCTTTCTCCTGAATCCTCAGTAGAGTGGCCTCCGTGGGTCAATCTCATTAGAGATAAAAATGGAAGAGCTGCAGGAGTCTACACTGAGCTCTACCTTGAAAGTTTGACAGCAGGGCCTCTGATCAGGCTTGGAGGAACAACAGCAAGGTCAGGAGGTGACTGACATGGAGATGGCAGTGACAGTGGCACCACTGACCAAGTCACCTTTGGAAAGCCATTTGTTCACCAGGGCACAAAACCCCAGGTTTGTTCCTAGGGAGAAACCAGTGGCCAAGACACCATGACAAGTAGATGTAGAGCGGACCCTTCTCCAGTTGAACTGACTAACCCACAAGTGACGTTTGCCTACATGTCCTTGGTCACTTGCTGAAGGTGTTTCTAAGAAAGAGAGCTGTCTCACAACCAGCAAGTAGGGGTTTGAGGTCAGCAGCCTTCATGGACAGGGCAGAATGAGGGCTACCAAAGTTTCTCAGGCAGGAATGACATCTAAATAGCATTCAGAACGGTCAGCTTCCCTAATGTCAGGCTGTTTGATGGCAGGGAGAAGGAAAGAATGTCTGGAGCTGCTGAGAGCAACTGAATTAATATCTCAGTCTGTTTTCTAAGGAATTTTTTTGATTCAGCAGATGAGCAGATTTCTCAGGAAAGGGGTCAGGAAGCCCATGTGCTGTGTTAGGCTTGTGTTTGCTACATAGGTTTCTCCCTGTAGGACGGGGCTTAGTAATGCTTTCCTACCTAAGGGGTAGAGCGAGATTGCATCCTGCTTGTGGAGTGTCCTCTTCTCCTCTATTGCAACACAGCATTCCAGTGTTGTGAATGGCCTTAGAGATGGGGTTGTGGACACTGGGCATCAGTTCCAGGGGGCAAGAGGGGAAGAGGCACATGAGGGTATGTGGTGTGTGTGGGAAGTTTGCAGCGCATCTGCTCCCACTCTGTCAATTCTGTGGATAGAAAGAGGCTGACATTAACACTCGTCGTATGGATTTTGCAAGGTCTGTGGTGCTATGTGCTTCCTGCTGTAAAGTCAATTTCTATCTTGTCAAAAGTGGTTAGAAATAGTCTAGTTTTGTTATGTGCTTGGCTTTAGGTATTTGTGTGGTAGCAGAAGGCTGCACAGGTAGTGTCAGGAAATCGCTGCTTCAGACTTCCAATGGGATTATAGCCTAACAAGTGCTGGAATACTGCTGGGCATAGAGATTCCTATGACCTCCTCAGTGCTGCTGACAATGCACCTGTGCATTCTACGGTGGTCATAGCCAAGGGTACGACACATTTAGCCTCATACCCTCGGAGCTGTTCTTCAAACTCCAGGCTTTCACACTTCTAAAACAAGATCAATGTCTCTCTTATTCTTCGCCTCTATCCCTCCACTCCAGTTGTCTGTGATTCCAGCTGGTTCTGGCTCAGCAGTCTTTCTGGTGGGAGCTGCACTGATACAGATAACCAGACAGTGTTCTCAAAGCAAGGTATTGTTAATTGGCCAGTATTACAGGCCATCAAAGGAAAACCTTTCTTTTAGTCCCTTCTGTTAGTAGGACAGCTGCATTTGCTTTTCCACTCTTGGCTGCACGCAAAGA